>ML413010.1:0-14604 GCA_005239525.1 Nicotiana knightiana | reverse complement strand
CCCCATGTGGTATTGAAGTTAAAACATCAATATATGTTGTCAGTAAGGCTCGAACCTCCAGCCTCCTAGAGGCAAAATTATTCTCTTACAGTATTAATACATACATTTTATAAAATTTTCCGATGAAACGGTGTCACGTAACACCGCTTCGATCCACGTGCATCCGCCCCTGCCCATAATTAGTCCAATAATTCCCTCATTCTCTCTTCTCTTTCTTTCTCTTATTCCCTCCCCCAAAATGTTTTGGATAGATAATAGATATCTGAAAATAAATGTCCAGTTGATCAATTGCGAAATAAATAATAGATATCTAAAAATAACTACTACATTAACGCTAGACGATCGACATAAGCAACACATTTTTTTAGAGTGTCCTTTTCCTGCCGCCCACACACGCTCATACGCCCTAAACCGAATAAGAAAATAAAACAATGATTTTAAAGACGAACTTGAGTGTGGATAACATTTTTAACAATGATGTAGATCAAGATAGCTATCAAGGAAAGGGCACAAAGATCAATTTAAGGCCACTTTTATAATAGGGTGGTTAGCTTTGTAACTTGGCTAATTTCGTTTCTTTAAGAA
This sequence comes from Nicotiana knightiana, assembly GCA_005239525.1. Classification (NCBI taxonomy): domain Eukaryota; kingdom Viridiplantae; phylum Streptophyta; class Magnoliopsida; order Solanales; family Solanaceae; genus Nicotiana; species Nicotiana knightiana. Next base: position 14,019 of record ML413010.1, on the reverse strand, counting down.
TAACTTAGTAAAAATTGCGCGGGGCGTCTTATTTGGTCGCCCCCATTTAATCAATATCTATTATTTAAAAAAATTTAATTTGTACCCAATTTTTAAACAACTTTAGCCCCCTTTCTCCTCCTCCTTCTCCTTCTTCTTCTTCTTCTTCTTCTTCTTCTTCTTCTTCTTCTTTCTTCTGCTGTTGTTGGTGCTTTTATGAAACTTCAGTCCATACGGATAAAATTTCTACTGAAGATTAACGTTTGATGCTTATGTACTTCGTCCAACTTAATAACTTCCAAACAAATAAAGTTAAGAATGCTGAAGTTTAGCAAATATAAACAAAAACTTAATGCTGAAATTCAGCAAATACAAAACAAACTTCAGCCCTGAAGTTCATCACAAACATAATAAAGGTTCAGCTAAAAAATGCTGAAGTTCAGCAAATATAGAACAAAACTTCAGCTAAAACATGCTGAAGTTCAGCAAATATCAGCTTATTTCGTGCTGAAATTTTTACAAATGAACTAAATTACCTCTGAAGTTTTTTGAAAAAGTTTTACGACAAAATTAATGAATCCAGGATAAAATTTTAGCTTATTTAGTGCCGAAGTTTTACAAATGAACTAAATAACTTCAACATCTTCTGCTGAAGTTTTTGAAAAAGCTTTACGACAAAAATATTGAATCCAGGGCAAAACTTCAGCTAAAACATGCAGAAATTCAACGAATAGAAAACAAAACATCAGCTAGTAGAATGTTTAAGTTCAGCCGTCTACTAGAATGCTGAAGTTTGTGCGATTGTGTTTGCTACTTCAGGCCCATATGCCTGAAGTTTAGGCGAAAAATGGGTACGCTTGTAATTTTTTTTGCAAAGCGAATATAAGTTAAAACGTGACCCAAAAAACAGGTATAGATGCAAATAGCCCAATAGGTTAAGGGTATTTGGGTCATTATCAGCCCAAATATCAACCATCGTATAAAGGCTAAAATATAAAATTGATCATTCGGCTGAAACTAATTATATTTGCCAGCGAAAAAGTGGATATATATATATATATATATATATATATATATATATATATATATATATATATATTTTATACTATATACATTTCTGTAGTACAAATAGTAGTATCTTATTTCGAATTTATGGATTCTGGACGATGCTAGGGTGCATTTAGATGGGTGCCTGAAACAATTGAATCCTTCTTTAGTGAACTCTTCCACAATAAGTTGTCTGTCCTAAGATTTAAAATTTCCTAGCTGCAAAAGGCATGTTTTATTACCTTTTCTTTTTTATTTAATGAAAGAAATTTTTTTAAAACTTATGATTTTCAATATGTCATGATATTTACATAATTATAAAAGTATATCATTAAGAGTAAAATAAATTATAATTAATTATATTCAATTATTGATTTAATGATATACTTTGTCATGATAGTGTACGGCCAAGATTAATAGATGACCTTATATACGGACTAGTAAAAATTATAGTGTTGTGGTAAAATTAAAGATTTAAAAAGCTCCTTTAATTCACAAGTTTCAATCTCACCTATAATATTTTCTTGAATACCTTTTTTATAAATTCATATCTCCACCGTCTATATGACTAGTATGATATAAAGGAACTTGATTATAAGAATATTTTGATTATGTTTACCGTCTGAGCAACAAAGTGGCTGTAGTTTAGTGGTGAGAATTCCACGTTGTGGCCGTGGAGACCTGGGCTCGAATCCCAGCAGCCACATTGTTTTTTTCACTCCTTATCTTTTGTGACTGCGAGCTTATGGGTTAGTCATTATCTTATGGTGATTTCGTAATAATCAGATTATTACTTAAAACACTAATTATGAACTGATTTTTGGAAGCAAATCCTAGTTTAGGTTGCACTAAAATGGTAGAAATTTTGGATGAGACTCGTCAAACGTTGTTAGAGCCAGTGGGTTCACTCGTCTGATACTGGGCGTGCCCATTTACCCTTCTCCACTTAATTTATCAGGCTTTCATGCAACGTTTCTAAATCTTCTACTAATAAGAAATATAAGAAAGCTAGTAATGAGATACTGGTTTCTGCTGAATGAATTACTTAGTAAATGCATATCATGAAAAAAAGCCTTATAACTCCACTCATATGGGAAAATAGCAATATAATTTACCCTCTTAGTCTCACACAATCACCTTATTCCTTCCTATTAGATATAGATTTAACACAATATATAAATTTCTTACGGACCTGTAACATATAGTAACTGTTTCACAATAGACGGTGAATGTAAACTCCATCATTGTATGTATCTATCTTGGATGCAGTTCTGTAATGGATACTTCATTCTCGGACAATAATGGTATCGAGTTGCTTGTAGAATATTGATCTGATTCTAGCCCTTTTGGTAGCATCTCTGATCGACTACGAAAAAAGAATGCAGGTTGCTGAGGCGCCGGCTTGGTAACAGAGTAACTATTAAGCATGAGCACCACAGATTCCATTGTAGGTCTTTGATTAACATCTTCTTGAACACATAATAATCCAATGTGTATACACTGTATCACTTCATTTCTTGAGTATGACTCTCCAAATGTTGGATCCATTATATTCAATGGCGTTCCGTCTCTCCAATTCTTCCAAACCTATAAGATTTATCGATCAAATGATTCAAAATTAGCATCAGCAAGAGACTTATCTAGCAGGAGTTGCATTTATAACTTTAACCAAGTATCGCAGAAAGTCATAAACTATCTTTTTGTAACAAAGAAGTGACTCAATTTTGCAATCATAGAAAGTCACTAGGGGCGGATTTAGGGGGCGGAAGGAGATTCCGCCGGAAAATTACACTGTACATATACAAAATCCGTTTTATACCTCTATATATTATATTTTAAATTATCTATCCAAAAGCATAGCTCAGTTGTCAAGGGATTTAAAACCTTTGTAAGGTTGCTGGTTCAATTTCCGCTAGTCATAGTCCTTTTTAATTTTTGAACCTTCTCTTTTTATAATCTCGTTAGCGGAAATCATGTCTCCACCGCTGACAGCAACAACAACTTCTTGTGCATGATTAAAATTAGTGACTTAACGAGTTAACGTGATACATAGACAAAGTTGAGTGTTTCTATTATGAAAAGCAGTTTAGTGACTTCAGATGATACTTGCACAAAGTTGAATTATTCTTCCTTAAAAATTTAGCCTGAATGTGAACTTACATAGCTAAGAAGATCTTCAGCTCCATCTGATTGGTAAAATGAGCTATTCTTCTTTCCACTTATGATCTCCAAAAGTAGAACACCAAAGCTGAAAACATCAGATTTAACAGAGTATTGTCCATGCATAGCATACTCCGGCGACATGTAACCGCTATAGTACCACAAACAAGAAGAAATGTTAGCTAGATAAAGGGACAAGGAGGAAAAAAACAGCAGAATATAACTAAAGGAAAATGAGATGTATTAACATAGCTAAATTCAGAAACTTACTATGTCCCAACAATCCTGTTTGTTATTTCTTCACTTTGATCAATTTCAAATATTCTTGCCATTCCAAAATCTGATATTTTGGGATTCATATCAGCGTCTAACAGTATATTGCTTGCTTTGAGATCACGGTGTATAACTCTTAGACGCGAATCCTCATGAAGGTAAAGTAGTCCACGCGCAATCCCTCCTATAATCTTGTAACGTCGAGACCAATTCAGTAACTGCTGCTTTTCAGGATCTAAACATTTATCAGAAACAGAGTTATGTTTAGGCAAAAAGGTGTAAATCATGGAATCAAGAAAATAGGCAATGACAACTTGAACTACCTCTTAAAGATCCTAAGAAATCACTCTATGTAAAATGTTGCATGTAAGCTGCATAAGCTAGATTTCACTAGATTAAGTGAGTGCATCTTTGTGATAGATAGGCCAAAAAAAGGAAAAAAGACAATTTGGTGTACTAAGCTCCGGACATATGTGCGGTCCGAGGAAGGATCGGATCTTATTAGATCTATGTACACAGTCATACCTAGACTTTTTGCAAGAGACTATTTCTTTCCATAATATGTGATTTTAGCAACATTATCCCACAACTGGGGTCTGGAAGGGTACTGTGCGCAGACCTTACCCCTACCTTGTAAAGGAAGAGAGGTTATTTCCGGTAGATCCTCGGCTCAAGGAAAGCGTGGTCGCAGCAGTGTTGAAAAACAATATGGTAGTGTAGAAGCCATGGAAAAAGAGGTTGTAACAACAAGAAAATAAGATAATAAAATAGCTGAAACAAAAGAAACATGTAGTAACAGAAATCTAAGGATATGAGAGTTAGCACATTGAAAGTTGAAACCAACCAAATAAGAAATAGTCAAGGCTTTTGTTGGGGACAAATTCATAGACAAGTAGCTTTTCCTCTCCTTCAAAGCAATATCCCAGTAGTCTCACTAAGTTTCTGTGTTGAAGCTTCGCGATCAACACAATCTCATTCTTAAATTCTTGTGCACCTTGCCCTGAACTTCTCGATAGTCTCTTCACAGCTATCTCTTGTCCATTAGGAAGTATACCCTGAGTTGTAATAAGATATCAAATTATCATACAAGTTAAGAATATAATGGAAGACAGACTGAATTGGCAATATTTGGGCGTGTTTGGTACGACTGAAGTCATTTTTGATGAAAAATAAGCGAGAGAAGTCACAACGGAAAATGACTCTCATGGAAAACATTGTTATGGAAAAATCATTGTAGCAAATACACCACTTATGTTCTAAAACTGAATTCACCTTGTAGACCACACCAAATCCACCTTCACCAATTTTATTGTCAGCTGAGAAGTTAGTCGTCGCAGCTTGAATAGTGGTCAACTGATATTGCAGGGATTCAGCAGTTGAAATTTCATTTCCATCTGTCCAAACAAATAAATTCTCAGAGTTTCAGCAGCTGCTTCTTTGATTACTTTTAGTAACAGTACTACTAAAAAGACTGGAATTAACTACGAACTTCATCGCCAATCTGTCGCTAAATTACCTGTCATATCTTGTGCAACAATGAATTCTTGAGAAGCTCTTCTTCTTAGCCAACAGAAACCAAAAATTAACAGTAGCACTGAAACAGCAATTGGAACAACTATGGCAATTATTACTCCAGATGCAATTCCCCCTTTTCCTGCATCAGTTAAACGGTGTTTTATTCTAACGTTAAACTTTAGATTAGGAATGAAATATAAGGTCCCGAAGAGGAAACCGAAACAATAAATAAGTCATTAGAATTCATGGCGGTTGTCATCACCATCGTAGTTCTTTTTAAAATGCTGTGATTATGTTATTCCTGAGCTGAGCGTCTATTTGAACAGTCTCTCTGCCTTAACAAGGTAGGAGTAAAGTCTGCGTATGCACTAACCTTCTTAGACCTTAATTGTGGGACTACATTGAGTATATGTTATTGTTGTTTTTGTCACTAGTGTTTGGAATAGACCCAGTAAAAATAATATTCATTGTATTAGTGATAAACCACCACTAAGTTATGGTTAAATCAGCAAGAAAAATGCAACAAAAATGACACCAAGATTTTTAAGTGGAAAACCCTTCTGAATAAAGGAAAAACCACGAATCCGAGAGGAGAAACTGATATCACTATAGTAAGAAATTTACACCGTGTAGTAACGAGTACAAATACTCCAAAGAACACTACAACACTCAAAAGAAATAACTCTCTTTTGATATTCTCACCTCACTACAATATCGCTCTCTCTATTTTCTTCACAGACTATTTTCTTATACTCTGTCTGTGAAACCTCATTCTTTGTTTCTATCTTTTTGTTGGTGTCATGAAATGAGAGCAGAAGCTCTCCTTTTATAGACGGAACATCACTCTCACACGCCTGCTATATTTGACATTTTTCTCTTCTGCATATTTGCTATGCCTACCAATCTTGACATTTCTCCCTTTCATTTATGTTGACAATTCAAGAATTGCGGTGGCTACCAATGTCTTTCCTTAAATCATGGGATGGACCCCACAATCTCCCCCTCCAGTCTCATTTCCCTAAAGGAGGTAACATCGGAGCTTCTAGTATGAGTGCATGCCGACAAGTTCTTTGCATAGATTAAACTTGTCTCTTGGTACCACCTTGGTCAGCATATCCGAAGGATTCTCACTTGTATGGATCTTCTTGATCTGCATAGATCCATCCTCTATCCTTTCTCGAATCCAGTGATATTCACATCGATATGCTTCGTCCTTGCATGATACATGATATTTTTGCTCAAGTCTATTGCACTTTGGCTGTCACAATAGATGACATACACCTTCTAATGCAATCCAAGCTCTTGTAGGAACCGTTTCAACCATATTATCTCCTTGCCAGCTTCAGTAACGGCAATATACTCCGCTTCAGTTGTAGAGAGTGCGACACACTTCTGCAACCTCGACTGCCACGATATAGCTCCCCTTGAAAATGTGAACAGGTATCCTGTAGTAGATTTACGATTATCAAGATCACCTGCTATATTAGCATCCATGTAGCCCTTCAAGATTGGATCAGATCTTCCAAAACACAAGCAATCTCCTACAGTACCTCTCTTAGGTACCTGAGTATCCACTTGACTACTTCCCAATGTTCTTTTCCAGGATTTTCAAGGAACCTGCTAACAACACTAACTGCATGAGCAATATCAGGTCTGGTGCATACCAACCTCTATATTAACATAGTGGTAGAAAGAGTACCATGCTGCATCTAGACTTCAAACAGTTAACATCAAGCTTCCGACGGCAGAGGAATAAGGAATCTTGGCCATTCTCTCTTTTTCCTCCGTTGTTGTAGGACACATCTTCTTGCTCAACTTCAGATGACCAAGAAGGGGTGTGCGAACCACCTTATCACTTTTCATATTGAACCGCTCCAGTACACCTTCTATGTATTTCTCCTATGACAAGTAAAGCTTCCTTTTGTTTCTCGAACGAGTAATTCTCATGCCCAAAATCTGTTTAGCATGACCCAAGTCTTTCATTGCAAAACTCTTATTTAACTGTATCTTCAACTCGTCAATCTTGGAAGCATTCCATCCCACAATCAACATATCATCCACATATAGCAAGAGGATGATAAAGTCATCATCAGAAAATCTTTGTAAAAACACATAATGATCTGAAGAAGTCTTCTTGTAGCCGTGCTCCCCCATAACAGACTCAAACTTCTTACACCACTGTCTGGGAGCTTGCTTCAATCCGTATAGACTCTTCTTAAGTTTGCATACAAGATTTTCTTTACCTTTTACCTTGAAGCCCTCAGGTTGTTCCATATAGATCTCCTCTCCTAAGTCACCGTGAAGAAAAGCAGTCTTCACATCCATCTGCTCAATCTCCAAATCAAGACCGGCAGTCAAACTAAGAATTGTCCGAATGGAGGACATTTTCACGACAGGAGAAAATATTTCGTTAAAGTCAATACCTTTCCTTTGACCAAATCCCTTGACAACCAATCTAGCTTTGTATCTGGGCTTCAAACTATGTTCTTCAGCTTTAACTTTGAACACCCACTTGTTCTTCAAAGCTCTCATGCCCTTAGGCAATTTCACCAACTCATAAGTATGGTTCTCATGCAGAGATTTCATCTCATCTTGCATGGCTTCAATCCATTGATCCTTGTGCTCATCTTCTATGGCCTCCGCATAACATTCAAGTTCTCCCCCATCTATGAGTAATACATACTCATTTGGTGAATAGCGGGAGGAAGGAGTACGAGGTCTAGAAGACCTCCTGAGTGGAATATCTGACTCGTCCACAGCTTCGTGAGTAGGAGCATTTACCTCATCAGCATTAGCATTTTTATGACTATCACCATCAATATGTTGATCTGGAATATGGTTCAGGGAATCACCATCATCATTGAGCCCATCAACGCCATCCGCATTTGTATGAGGAATTTGATCAAGATTAACTAAACCTTCACAACTTTGAGTTTTTAGCTTCTCCGCTTTGTTAATATCTTCAATGGTTTGATGTTCCACGAAGATAACATCACGTCTTCTCACGACCTTCTTCTCAATTGGATCATATAGCTTGTAACCAAACTCATCAAGGCCATAACCAATGAAGATGCATTGCCTTGTCTTAGCATTTAATTTTGACCTCTCATCTTTAGGCACATGTACAAAAGCTTTGCAACCAAACACCTTCAAGTGGTCATAGGAAACATCCTTGCCATACCAAACTCTGTTTGGAACATCACTTTGCAAAGCAACCGCAGGGGATAGATTAATAACATGTGCGGCGGTCAACAAAGCCTCACCCCAAAAGGAGTTCGGCAACTTTGCTTCAGAAAGCAAGCATCTGACTCTTTCCATCAAGGTCCTGTTCATCCTTTCTGCTAGACCATTAAGCTGAGGAGTCTTAGGAGGAGTCTTCTGGTGTCTGATACCTTGTTGCTTGCAGTATTCGTCAAACGGTCCACAATATTCACCACCGTTATCCGTATGAATACATTTCAGCTTCTTTTCAGTTTCTCTTTCAACTGAAGCCTGAAACTGCTTAAAGACGCCCAACACTTGGTTCTTAGTCTTCAATGTGTAGACCCAAAGTTTCCTTGAGCAATCATCAATAAAGGTAGCAAAATAAAGTGCACCACCCAAAGTCCTTGTATTTATTGGACCACATAAATCTGAAAGCACCAATTCAAGCAACTCTGTCTTTCTTGAAGGAGGATGAGACTGAAGGGAAACTCTTTTACTTTTTCTAGCCAAGCAGTGCTCACATTTTTCTAATTATGCACTTCCAAAATTTGACAACAATTCCTTCTTGGCCAGAACATTTAGTCCTTTCTCGCTAATGTGGCTAAGCCTCTTATGCCATAAAGTTGAAGAGTTATTGCTCTCAACGACATTCACCATATCAACACAGGTAGAAGCCGTAGTCCAGTATAGACCACGGCGTTTTTCCCCACGAGCCACAATTATGGAACCCTTAGTGAGATTTCACTTTCTAGCACCATTGGTACTGTCATATCCCTCATCATCCAAAACACCAACAGAGATCAAGTGCAAACGAACATCAGGTGCATGTTTTACATTGTTTAAAACCAGTTTAGTTCCAATACTAGTTTCCAAACAAATTGTTCCAACACTAGCCACCCTAGATATAGTCTCGTTACCCATACTCAAAGTTCCAAAGTCACCCTGAGTATAGGATGAGAAAAATTTCTTCCTTGATGTCACATGAGATGCGGCACCACTGTCACAACCCAGCTTGACTCATCATAAGCAATATTTATCAGATCCGCATCAAGGACGGTAACAAGATCTTCTATAGTGACGGTGGCCACACGATTGCCATCTTCTTTATGTTCTTCCTTATCTCTATTCTCCTTTTTCAAAATCCGGCAGAACTTCTTTGTGTGCCCTTTCTTCCCGCAATGATAGCACTCAATATCTTTAAGTCTACTTCTGGATTTGCTTCTATTATGTTCTCTATTTTGAGAACTCCGATTCTTGCTTCTCCCCCTAGAGTCAGTCACCAAGACATCTGATGAGGAGGAACCTTGAGATTTTCTTCTCATCTCTTCATTTAAAAGGCTGCTCTTGGCAAGATCCATAGAGATCATACCATCCGAAGCAGAATTTGATAATGAAGTTCTAAGAATTTCCCAAGAATCTGGTCGGGAACCAAGTAGAAACAGGCCTTGAATTTCTTCATCAAATTTAATGCCCATAGCAGATAACTGGTTCATGATCCCCTGAAAATTATTCAGATGATCTGTCATCGCGGAACCATCATGGTATTTTAGACCCAACATCTGCTTTATCAGAAACATCTTGTTGTTTCCAGTTTTCCGAGCATACAAACTTTCAAGGTGCTCCCATAGGGTCTGAGCATGTGTTTCCCCAGAAATATGGTTCAAAACATTATCGTCAACCCACTGTCTAATAAAACCACAAACCTTCCTGTGTAACAAATTCCACTCTTCATCTGATTTATTTATCATGCTTTATAGTGGCGAAGACAGGTTGATGAAAATTCTTGACATAGAGCAAATCTTCCATTTTGCCCTTCCAAATAGCATAATTTGTGCCATTCAAAGTAACCATTCTACTAGTGTTGGCTTCCATCGTTTATCACAAATACAAATACTATTTATTAGGAGACCAAAGTAATTCTTTTCTAATGTGGAAGTTCAGACTGTGCTGCAACCACAGAGCATACTCAGACAGGACATTGGCTCTGATACCACTTATTGGGAATAGACCCAGTAAAAATAATATTCACTGTATTAGTGATAAACGTGCACCACTAAGTTATGGTTAAATCAGCAAGAAAAATGCAGCAAAAATGACACCAAGATTTTTACGTGGAAAACCCTTCTGAATAAGGGAAAAACCACGAAACCGAGATGAGCAACTGATATCACTATAGTAAGGAATTTACACCGTGTAGCAACGAGTACAAATACTCCAAAGAACACTACAACACTCAAAAGAAATAACTCTCTTTTGATATTCTCACCTCACTACAATATCGCTCACTCTCTATTTTCTTCACAGATTATTTTCTTATACTCTGTCTGTGAAACCTCATTCTTTGTTTCTCTCTTTTTGTTGGTGTCATGAAATGAGAGCAGAAGCTCTCCTTTTATAGGCGGAACCTAACTCTCACGTGCCTGCTATATTTGACATTTTTCTCTTCTGCAGATTTGTTATGCCTACCAATCTTGACATTTTTCCCTTTCATTTATGTTGACTATTCACGAATTGCGGTGGCTACCTTTCCTTAAATCATGGGATGGACCCCACAACTAGATACAAACAGGCAATGCGAGATAGAGACGGATTTATAATTTAAACTTACCTCAAGGTTATCGGAGTGAATTCATAGTATTTTTTATATTACAACAACAACAACAAACAACAACAAACCCAGTGAAATCCCACAAGTAGGGTTTTGGGGAGGGTAAAGTGTACGCAAATCTTACCCTCTTACCTTATGACGGTAGAGAGGTTGTTTTCAGAAGAACATCTACTCAAGAGAAGTGAAAATAAAGCAATAAACAGACAGTAACAAAAATAAGGTAATTAGACAGGGGCGCAAATGGAGCAACGTGCATTAATAGAGATCTTTTAATTGCTGAAATTTTAACGATTTTATATATATGTATTTATTTTCCATTTGAAAATGTTGGGTTCAGATAAAGAAATTACCTCGATCGCTGGTCGTAGGATCAGGCTGTGAAGAAGGTGGAGGAGAAAGGCGAACTGGCGGCGGAGGTGGTGGCGCGACAGCCGTAACGTTGTAAAAAGGATACAACTCATACCTAACATTACAGCTAGGAAGAAGAACTCTACCACCTCTACTTCCATCTTTAGGTAAATTTCCAATAGCAGTTTCCAAGCAACGCTCACAAATAGAATCAGAGAGATCAGGAGTGCACTGTGCAAGTGTATAAAGTTTCTCTAGTGATGAAAAATTGGCTACTTTAGTAGCAAATTTTTTCCCATCATTTTCCTTTGCTGCCAAATTTGCTATTTCATCCATCATATTCCCAAGTTGTGACAATAACTTTCCTGGTTCACTAACATTTTGTCTATTATACAAAAGGGATTGACCTGATTCATGCAAAGTAGCAAAATTAGATCCATTTGAATGAAGTAACAAGCTTTCATCGTACCAAATGACAGGAATTTTTCCCTTTGGGCTACATTTTTCTATGATTTCTTTACTAGCGGTGACAAAATAATAATGTGAAAATTAACCTAAATAGCCACTCATCACTAATCGCTTAAATTAACCATAATTTATGTAATATATATATATTGGAAAAGTAAACAGTGTATGCATATTCTTGAAAAGATCCCATAAAAATTTAAACATTTTTGGTTCCTTAATTTTGTAAAGATTGAGTACTTTTGGCTTACTCTCAAATTTAAGCAGAACTGTTAAAAAAAACAAAAAAAAGCACTAGGAAAGTTCCATCGATTTTTTTTAAAAAAAAAAATAATTTGTTATAAATAGAACTCTATTTAGAGTGAATGTCTATCTTTTAAAGAGTTTTACTTTGTGGCTAAGTCATTTTTCCCCTATAAATAGAGGGGTCTTAGCCCATTGTAAAACATCCCAAAATTCAATAAGAATTTCCTCTCTCTCTTTCTCTGCAATATTGTTCTTGTTCTTTATTGTTTTATAAAACGTTATCAACACGAGACTCTACCGTCTCAAGAAGCACTTTGAGAAGATTAAGGTATAACTTTTCTCCTCTCCTTTTCTTTTAATTATGACTGACATTATGAAAAGAAAGCTCGTTGCTCTTGGAATTTTGGGCAAGAACTTTATGACATGGGGGTTGGATGCTAAAATTCATTTAGATGCAATGGGTCTTGGAGACGCCATTAAAGATAAAAATAAAGCATCTACCCAAGACTGTGCTAAGGCCTTGATTTTCTTGCGCCATCACCTTGATGAAGGGTTGAAAATAGAATATCTCACAGTCAAAGATCCACTTGTTTTGTGGAATGGCTTAAAAGAAAGATATGACAACTTAAAGTTGGTCACTCTTCCACAAGAACGATATGATTGGGCTCATCTGAGGCTCCAAGACTTTAAGTCTGTTTCTGAATACAATTCTGCAATGTTCATAATTACTTCTAAATTGAAACTCTGTGGAGATACTATCACTGATTAAGATATGCTTGAAAAAACGTTTACAACGTTTCATGCTTCCAATATGGTCTTGCAACAGCAATACCGAGAGAAAGGTTTTAAGAAGTACTCAGAGTTGATTTCTCTTCTCCTTGTGGCTGAGCGAAATAATGACTTGCTCGTGAGAAATCACGAAAATCGACCCACTGGGTCTACACCATTGCCTGAAGTGAATGAAGTGTATTCTCATTATGCCAAACATGAGAAAGGTCGTGGCCCTATTAATGGTTGTGGTCATGGACAAAGAAGAAATTTTCCTGGTGTTAATCACCCCCCAAAGAAAAAATAACCACCAAAAGTGGAAAGGGAAATATGAGAAGCCAAAGGCAAATGGTTCAGAGACTGAATGTTATCGTTGCGGTGGAAAAGGTCATTGAGCAAAAATTTATCATGTACCAAGACATTTAGTCGAGCTTTATCAAGCATCTCTAAAGAATAAAAGCCCTGAAGCTAATTTTGTCTATGACAATGAATTTGACATCACCCACTTAGATGTGGCAGACTTCTTTAAGCGCCCTGATGGAAAAATAGACCACTTGATTGGTGATGGATCCATGGTTAAAGATGATTGAGTAGTTCAATTTTTATTTTTGCATATTCTTAGTAGTTAATGAATAAACATCACGTAATCATAGTCCTTTACATGAGTAGTAGTCATTAGTATCGATCAGTATTGTTTTGATTAAATATGTTTTAGTATACGTTTTAAATAACATTTCAGTTGCTTAGTTTTCAAGGATAGTCAAGTGATTATTTTTACATCAACTGTATAAGAAGACGATAACTTAAACATCATAAACTAACGTAAGTGGCTTGTCTATTTCTGTTAGACATACGTATATAACTAAAAGAGCAATAATCTAGCGGCATAAGTCCAGCATTCAGACACTTTATACATGAATAAGTAATCATCATTTCATCTAACTAAAAGATGGCAATATGTACAACTATTTTAAATGTGTCTCTTTCATTAATAACAATTTGGTCATTGGAGAATAATTTTTTCATTATTTACTAGTAATATCAAATTTAATTGTTTCTGTTCTCCATCCAAAAAGAGTATACTTAAATGCTAGTATTATATTATTAAGATTAACACAAAAAATTAGTACATAGTTAGATAGTAGTTCGGAAAAATATGTTGCACTTTTAATATTTGTGTTCAAGCAGATTGTTTGTAAACCTAGTTTATTTCTCTGCAAATACTAATATTTATTCGTATATCTCTTTTGTATGTCAAACCATGGGAAGAAAATATGGATAACTCACAAAGAAATCTTGGATCAAAGTTTAATTATAAAAATATTTATTTAGTTGATTCATGCACGACACATATAATATTCAAAGAGAAGAAATATTTCTCTCATTTAAGTATGTGTAAGGCAGAT
>ML413009.1:0-43002 GCA_005239525.1 Nicotiana knightiana | reverse complement strand
TTAGTGCGTTCTAATAGATTAATTCCATAGGAATATAGGCGTTAATCTATTGAGAATAGGTGACGAGTGCTTCGGGAGAAGGCTATGAGATCATTTATCGATTAATTAGCAACCATGAGTGAATTATATGAAAGGAAAAGTTAATTAGAATGCAATATGAGTGGTGAATAGACCACAACCCTGGAATATTTGTCTCTACTGAATACATCACAATAATTCTTGTCACTTGATAATTAGTTATTTCATAGAATTTTAGTATAGAATAGTATATCCCTGATTTTATATTGGCTTGGTTAAATAACGATTAGAGTGATTTAGCAAGTAGTTTACACAAGTCCTTGTGGGTACGATATCTGGACTTAAATTCCTGTATTACTTGTCGACCACGTACACTTGCGTGTGCATTGGGAAATCAACCAACAAGTGCCAACAAGCCCTAGAAGAGCTCAAGTGGTACCTTTCTAGTTCGCTTTTGCTTCATACTCTGAAAGACGACGAGCAGTTTTACCTGATTTAGCGGTATCTGAGATAGCGGTAAGTGGAGTCCTGGTCCAGGAAGAGGAAGGTACGCAATTTCCTTTCTATTATGTTAGCATGACTCTAGGCGAGGCCGAAACTAGGTGTCCTCACCTGGAAAAATTGGCGCTCGCTTTTCTAAGCGCCTCTAGGAAGTTAAAACCGTATTTTCAATGACATCCCATATATATCATGACTACTTACCCATTGAGGAATATAGTGCATTAACTCGAGCTCTCGATACGGTTGGCCAAGTGGGCTGTGGAAATCAGCGGGTATGATATCAAATATCGATCCCGAACCGCCATCAAATCTAAAATTTTGGCGGACTTCGTGGCTGACTTCATGCCAGTCCTAATACCCGAGAAGGGAATTGTTGTTGAACTCGGGGACTTCCTTAGGAATCTGGACCCTCTTTACAGATGGTGCCTCGAACGCAAAAGGGTCTGGACTTGGCATCGTGTTGAAGCCACCGGCGGGTAATATAGTTAGGCAATCTATTAGAACTGTAAAACTGACTAACAACGAGGCCGAGTATAAGGCCGTGATTATAGGTCTCGAACTGGCTAAAAGCTTGAGGGCAGACATGATCGAAGCTAAGTGTGATTCCCTCCTTAGGTGAACCAAGTCAATGGGACGTTCGAAGACAAAGAGGAGCGAATGCGAAGGTACTTGGATAAACTACAGATAAAGCTACATCGGTTCAAGGAATGGACCCTGCAACATGTACCTCGGGATCAAAACAGCGAAGCCGATGCTCTTGCTAACATGGGATTGTCGGTTGATGATGATGAATTCAGCTGGGGAACGGTCGTACAAATCATGAAATCGGTAGTGGAAGAAGTTCACACCGAGATAAACTCGATAAGCTTAACCTGAGACTAGAGAAACAAATATATAGATTACCTGAAGACTGGGAAGCTGCTCTCGGATCCTAAAGAATCGAGAGCTTTTCGCACAAAGGCGGCTAGGTTTAGCCTTTCTGAAGACAACACCCTATTTAGGAGAACGTTTGATGGCCTACTCCCCATATGTCTGGGATTGGGAGATCTGAATATTTTTTTAGGGAAGTTCACGAAGGCACCTGCGGGAACCATTCAGGTACCGAATCATTGGTTCGTAAGATAATCAGAGTTGGCTACTACTAGATCAACATGGAGAGAAACCTAAAGGAGTTTGTGCGAAAATACAACAGATTTCAGAGGCACGCACCGATGATTCATCAGCCCGGGGAGCTACTACATTCGGTCTTGTCACCCTGGACATTCATGAAACTGGGAATGGACATCGTCGATCCCCTACCATGGGCACCTGGTAAGGCTCAATTTATATTATTTATGACTTAATATTTTTCAAAATGCGTGGAAGCCCGGGCATTTGACAAAGTCAGGGAGAAAGAAGTTATTGATTTTATTTGGGATCACATAATATGCCGGTTCAGAATGCCGACCGAGATCGTGTGCGACAATGGGAAGAAATTCATCAGCAGCAAGGTGAGCAAATATTTCAAGGACCATAAGATTAAAAGGATCCTATAAACACCCTATCACCCTAGTGGGAATGAGACATGTGGTCTTTACGAACAAAACCATACTCCAAAACCTTAAGAAGAGATTGACCGACGAAAAAGGAAAATGGAAGGAAATTTTGGCCGAAGTCCTGTGGGCATATCGTTCGACCTGAAATCTAGTACCAGAGCCACCAAGTTTTAATTAGTCTACGATGCCGAAGCGCTAATACCGTTTGAAGTAGGATAACCAAGTCTTAGGTTGCGATATGCGGTCGAAAGGTCAAATTATGATTCCATGAGCACGAGCCTGGAACTGTTGGACGATAGGTGCGAGGCAGCCCTCGTCCGGTTGGTCGCCCAAAAATAACGAATCAAAAGGTATTACAATCGGAGATGCAACCTCCAACACTTCAATATCGGGGACCTGGTGTTAAGAAATATGGCACTAAACACCTTGAATCCGCACGAAGGAAAGCTGGGATCAAATTAGTAAGGTCGATATTGAATTATCGAGATCACCGGCAAAGGATGATACAAACTCGAAGCAGGGAACAGTGAGAAACTACCGAAAAACTGGAACTTAACCCGCTTAAAACGATACTACTACTAAGGTACGACCCCATTCATTCTTTTCTTTACATATATTACGAATTGTAGTAACACTTGCAGGCAACAGCCAAAGAATGATGCAACTATTAGGCCTAAAAGCATGCGTTGCATTTTCCCTTGAATTGATTTTGTCGCAAATGGGTTTTCCCGCAAGGTTTTTAACGGGCCAACAATTGATCGTGCTAACTTAGAATTGAAGACCGGTTATGAATCGGAGTCGAGGATCACATCAACAGTATCTGATCCCTCTCTATGATTGGCCTTGAATACTGGGGGCTTCACCCTCGAATAATGATTTTAGCAAGGAAGGAAACTTTAAGCTGGAACAGTCTGGGATCTGTGGAATGGATTTATTGTAAAGGACAAACACGAAGCTTGTACAGATTTGCAATCTTGTATGTTGTGCATAGAAATGAAAGAAAGTTTCTACCTTAGGAATACATATTTTTTCCCTTAAGACTATTACATTTTGTTCCTTAAGGATATTGAGACCAAGGGTCACCTCTATCCGGATCCAAGAGTTCATCCCCACTCTGGGTCTTTCATCCAAGGCAAACTCGGATGGCTTGGGCCATTGAAGCTCGGAGGCACAAAAAACTATTAGTCAGTGCCTAAACTTTAAAGGCTACAACCACCCCCCACTTAGAGACTTTCATCGTAGGAAAGCCTGGACGGCTCGGGTATAGAAGCCCGGGGTACAAAGCCTATTTGGAAATACCCGAACATAAAAGGTTATGTCCATCCCATAAATGGCTCGAAGACATCTCAAGCCCTAACCAAAACATAAGGCCTTCAAAAATTCCAAATCGTTTCAAAGGCTACCCTCGGCAAAATTAGAATCTAAAAATATCTAAGTAAGCACTTTGGTGAAGCTTTCGGTCATACCAATACCGTACGAGTTTAAACAAATTTACATCGAGAAGGAGCCTTGTTAGAACCTCCGAACAAGACCATATTACTACGATTTATTTCGTGCTAAGGCATTCAAAATCTTTGCAATCATAAAAAAGGGGCCAAAAGAAACAAACTTGAAAATCACCGAAGGGAAAAAAGTTATATATATATATATATATATATATATATATATATATATATATATATATATATATATATATATATATATATATATATATATATATATATATATATATATATATATTTATATATAGATGTTTACAAAGGCCAAACTCCCTCAACAAAATGAACAAAAATACAAAAAGAAATCTCTAAGGCACCTAAGCCTGATCTTCATCGGAGCCCGCCTCATCACCAGGGCCATCGGGGTCTTCTCCATCCTCGGGTTCACCGGAGCCCTCAAAGACTTTATCGTCGGGGTCATCTAGCTTCTTAGCCTCGGCCTCAAGCCTTTCAGTATCTTCAATCTCGGCCGACAGGTCGAAACCCCAGGCATGGACCTCCTTGAGAGCCTCTATTCGGGATTGCCGCTTCACTTACTCAACAGTGACTTTCAGGCGATCCTGGGCTGCCTCAGCATCATCTTTGTACCGATCCACCATCTCCTCAACATTAGCCATAGTTATATTTGACACAGACCTTGCTGATTCGAGCTCCTTGCCAAGGGAATCCCATTCAATGATGGTCGATCCCAGCTGAGACTGGAGGTCTTCGATTTGTTGAGCTTGTGCTTCAGCTTTCTCTTTCTCCACTCGGAGTTGGACCTCCAGCAATGACAGTTGCTCCCAGGTAGTCTCTTTCTCTTAAGACAATCAGTCCATTTTCCCCTTCCACTCTTCAGCCATGGCCTTGACCTCGTCCATCTCGGCTCGACATTGGTTGATCTGGTCAACCTTCTGCTGAACCTGCAGGTTTTGACCATTAGTTACCATGTCTAACTCGTCATCACTAACTTCAAAGATCTTTACCTGTTCCACCAGGTCAACATGATCTCTCTGAGCTGCGTCCAACTCAGCATAGAGATTCTTGACTTCTCCTTCGCGTTTCTCGATGAGAAGCTTATACATGTCACTCTTCTCAGCAAGCTCTTTGACCTTAGCCTCGAGCTGGCTAAGCTCAGCCCGGTACCGGAGAAATGTTTCATGGTGGAGTGCTGAGGCATGGTGTGAAAAGGAAAAGGCATTAGAGTTGTCAAAAACTAAATTCGAAGATAAAAGAAAGTAATGACACCTTACCCGGTTCAACGACTGTTGTTCTTCATTAAACAAGCACGACACATCTACCTCATTCATTTTCACCTGCACTTCTTCAGTTACCAGGCACCGTATGTAGCTAGCTATCCTAACAGGAGCGGAAAGAATCTGGGCATCCTACGGGATGGTGATAATAATTGAGCGCTTCCGGTCAAGATCCATGCTCGGAGCGGGGAACCGGCTGATCAAATTTGGGCTCGAGTTCGTCCCACCAACCTCCAAGGATGGACTTTTCCTCGGTATCTCTAAGTCACACTATCCGTAGAAGTCCACTAGAGCTGTTGAGTTCACACCATAAAAAAAGACGGAGGGGGTCATTCGCACCATGAGCCCTTTTGTTGGATCACTCCTTCGTCGCTCGAGCTTCATGGAACATGGACTTTGTAAACAAAGGAAACCCCGAAATGTCTATAACACCGGGCGAGCCGGAGCTGGCGTCTCGAGAGGTCTCGACCCTCACTTCTGCACTAGCCTCCTAAACCTGAGGGAGATTAGCCTCCGTTGTTCCCCCTCAGGTGTCACCCGATACTCGGGGATGGACAACTTACAGGCTGTTTATACCCAATTTTTCCTCAAAATTATTTTCAAACTTATACTTTACCTTTAAAATTACTTTTCATATCGAATTGTTTTTCATGATTTTATCAATTCGTTTTCCTATCTATTTATTAGTTTTTGCATTCAAAAATTACTCATAAATTATGTTATAAACAATTTCAAAATGTTTCCCAACTCAACATCTTGTTTTAACCCTATTTTTATTTAATTATTTTACAAATTAACTGATTTAGCATTATTTAGCTATAATTACAGCAATTATGCAATTATAGCACAATCGTGCATTTTATACTATTTTCAGTCAATAACTAGTCATTTTTATATTTGATATTAGTTAATTGCCTTGATTTCATTTTATTTAACCTCAATTTCATTTTTATGTAATTATTAGTTGTTTTATTAATCATTTATTCAATTTAATTGGGTATTTAACGTTTTAGCCACTTTATATTTAAAACCTAGCCATTTTTAACCCCAACCCACCTGACCTTTAACCCCTAATCAACCCAGCCCAAGACCAATTCTCTACCCGGCCCAACCCCACAGCTAATCTGAGCCATTTATTAAATTAGATCAATGGCCCAGATTAGTCTTTCCTTAATTAACTCTCAACTACCCCCCCCCCCTCCGACCCCTCATTCTCTCACGACCACTCCTCTCTCTAACTCCCGTCTCTCTCTCTCTCTAGTCTCTAGAGACTTCCGTCTCTTCATCTCCGATGAAGCTCCACTCCCTCTTCTGGCCGTCTCCGGCCACCATCCTTTCAACCATGACCTCCATGAGTCTCCCTCACCTCGCTCATCTTCTCTCTGAGGCCCTCGAGGGCCTGGGCCATGCTGACGCGCACCTAGGGTTTCTGCTTTGGTTATTCTTGGTCTCCCCGGAGTGATTTGGGCAAAGTCACACCATATCCGTTATGATTCTTGAGTTTTACAGCAGGTTTTTCGGTTCTACTCGATTCTCTTCTGAAACCCTAATTTTTGCCTACATCTCTCACATCTATGCCATTTTTTCTAATGATTCAAGCGTGTCTCTTTATATTTTTACACTGTTCTTGACTCAGTTTTTAAGAATCATTAGCTTTAAGTGTTTTTACTTCCTTTTTTTATTAGGGTTTTCTCAGAGTTCTTTTATGTCTGTTTAAACTAATTTTTCCTTTGTGTTTAAGTCTGATCTTTGCATGTCATGACTGATTCAGTACTTTTGGTTGTTTTTTATAACTCGCCTATGTCAAAGCCCTAATTGTTATGATTTTTCCTTTCTGGGTTCTTCGTATTAGCCTGATTAATTCATTCCTATTATGACTCTGTGATTGTTATACTCCGAATAAGCTTGCTAAGGCCTAACCTACCTATATGTGATTGTTTATTTAGACTTATGCATCCCCGAACTTGTCTATTTCTATGAATGTTTGCTTCTTCATATATGTGTTGAAATATAGAGCATGACTCTCTCTTGATTGACTCTGATTTCCTTATTGAATAATCTGATTGAGAATATGTCTTTAAAAACCCTAGAATTCTGCCTGTTTGGGCCTAAGTGAAGGCTCCCTATAGAAATAACTTCTTATTTTTCCTTTGGTTATGTAATTCATCCTTCTTGGCCTGTAATAATTTGTAAACGAAAGGGTTGGATAGTGAAAACGGGTGGGAATATGCATACTTAGTATAGGCGGGTAGATACTATGCCTATAGGATTTACTTTCCTTATGTGTGCAATAGTAACCATGTCTAGGCACAATAAGCATGCCATACATATCATGTTGCTCAGCTTTACTCCACTCAGCATTCCATTACATGTAGAAATCTTGTTTATAGGAGTGGCTATCACAATATTACTGCTTCAACATTCTTATCTGCCACAGTTACATCACCTTAGAAATCCTGTTTTGCTAGGCTAAATGATAATATTAACAACCATCAATCTTGCATTAGAAATCATGTTCCTTAGGATATTGTTTTCTGCATGTTCATGTCATTCATGCCAAAATCATATGTTAGAACATACTTTGCATCGCTGTACACATTTCTACGAACACCTAGAAAATCATGTATTAGGCTTAGCAAACTAACAAAGAATTGGTTATCTGTGAAACTGCTGCATTCTGCTTTAAATCTAATATGTTAATAAATAGATCCTTCTAAAACACGTTCTGACGCTGAAACGCTCATGTATTTAGAATATCATGTATAGGTTTTGCATCATCCTCACCTTGTTTGCATTAGATACCATGCCCTTGTTAGGATTGCATTCATATTCACTTAACACCCACCCCTCAGCTTGGTTAAAGATTAAAACAGACTTACCCCTGCTTAACATCTATTTTCTAAAAACTGGACACCTAGAACAGTCTAACTCGAGCAATTTTTATAGTAACCGGTACGCCTAGGCAAGCCTTAGGCATTAAACTTGTTAAAACTGAAGTATATCCCTTTATGCATATTGTTTGGCTAATAACATGTTAAAATTAGTAATTAGAAACTGGTAAAAGTCCTTCTCTAAAATCAAGTAATAAAACTGCCTCGCTATTGCATTCTCCCCTAGATATCATGCCTTAGGTTCTAAAGTTGAAAGACCTTACTTGTGTTGGAGTCGTGCTAATTATGTGCATAACTTGTGAAGCAATGTTTGAGACTCATATTTTCCTCTATGTGTTTCCCCATATTTGCAGTCCTAATTGTCTTTGCTTGTCGCTTAGAATTTTGTCCTTTAAACCTAAGGGTCAGCCTAGTACCTCCTTTAGGATAGTAGTCCTAGCATCCTCCGGGACTGATAGGATGGGACGGGTAATAGCATGCAATAGAGTTCGTGACGAACACATTTTTTAACTACCTTCAAGGGGTGGGAAAGGGTAGAATATTGATATGATGACCGGTGCGCTAATACCACGTGTAGCCCCTCTCTGAGGAGTGTCTATCGGGTATTGCATTGATGTGATCCATATTTTTTTAAACCTAGGATATCTTTTCTATCAAATATTTTATTTGATTCTTTCAAAAATTTAATAACCCCAATACTTATTAGAAATCCCCTCTTATGTGAGCATTACTTGTTATTTTCTTATTGTCCAAATTCACGAAAACCTTTTGTCCGGGAACCACAGTTGTGGATCCTGAGAGGTGCCTAATACCTTCCCCTTGGGATAATTTCAAGCCCTTACCCAACCTCTGGTAATGCAAACTAGTTCCCTGAGTTAATTACTCTAGGTTCCCTAACGCACCTTTAAAATCGTTAGGTGGCGACTCTTCTCTTAACCCTCTTCCTTTAAAAGGGAGTTGTCAGAATGTCATAAACCCAATCTCCGCTTTAAGGGGGGGGGAAAAGGGGCACGACAGCATGGCGACTCTGCTAGGGATATACTCAGGCTTATACCATTACAAATCGCTTCGTGAATTTGGACCTTTACTTTTGTTTAATGCTTGCACCCTTTCCTCTTCCCCGTTACATGCCATTAATTGTTTACTTATTTCAAATATTTATTTTTGCATGAACAAAAATAACATGTCTCTTTGTTTTCTTTTGTAACTGCTTTCAATCATAACTATTGTATTTTCCTTTTTCCGCGTTCCTTAACGTGCAAATACATGGCTACCTGTGTATATGCTTATTTATTGCATATCATGCTCGATATTCATACTCCACTCGTGCCAAACAAAATACTATAGCAACACTTACAATGAGTGGTTGCGATATTCCTATATTATTACCCCTTTAATTCGAAAAGGCGTATTTGCGGGAAAACTAGTCGATCAGCGGTGCAGTCGACAGTTCCGTGCCTTCCCCTTGAGTTGTCTGCTCAAGGGTACTAGTCTAAAAACCCATAGAAACCTTACTCTATATACTGTTGCATGAATCATGGTCAAACCTAGCCAAGCTAACGTATTGTCCGCACAATAGCCTTTAAGATAGCCTCGTCCAAAGTCCACTGGGTTTCCCTAAAACCCAAATGAACACCCTCACGTTCTGTGCATTTATTTGGAGAACTAAATGCTTCCTGCTAATTATTGGTATTAAATAGTCGAGTATGGTGGGGGTAAGGGCCTAAACTTATATTTGCTTTGCAGAAAATAAGGCATGAAGTCCCCAAGCTCGTCATGGTCTCCAATATCCACCCCAGTCTACTAAATTGGTGGGAGGATCTCCATTCTAGTGACAAAACTCTCGTCAGAAAACACCTGGGCAATCTACCCTCTCTTTTAGATATCCAGCCAAACAAGATGATGATAGAGGCTGCTACTCTGTTTTGGGATTGTGATAGGTCTGTGTTCCGCTTTGGGAGCCTTGAAATGACACCTTTATTAGAAGAGATAGGAGGATTGGCCGGTCTAGCTTGGGAATCCCCGGGGTTGTTGATGCCTGAGAACCGCACAGGCAGGGGTTTTCTCAAAATGATGGGTCTGAAGAAGAATCCAGAATTGGTGTGTCTAAAGGATTCGTACATTCCTTTCGAATACTTTTATGAAAGGTACGGTCACAACAAATCATACCGCACCTACCAAGACGAGTTTGCTATCACTTCTTTGGGGCATATCCATCGCCGAGTGTTTGTTTTCATGGTTTGCTTTCTGGGTTTGATTGTGTTCCCAATGAAGAAGGAAAGAATCCACACTAGGTTGGCCATGGTAACTAAGATGCTAATGGAAGGGATAGGCGGGAAGGACTTCAGCATTGTGCCCATGATCATTACAGATATGTATCGGGCTTTAGAAATGTGTCAACGAGGAGCAAGGCATTTCGAGGGCTGCAACTTATTACTTCAACTCTGGCTCATGGAGCACCTCCAAAAAGGTGAATACCAACAAGACATCCACCGAAGGATTTGGGATGACCATATCGCTTTCCATCACCCAAAGCGAATGAACTATATTTCTGACATGTTCGCTCAGTCGAGAATGCTGAGGGGTGGGTTGAGTTATTTGGTAACTTGACCGAGGATCAGGTTCATTGGATGTTTGAGTGGTTTCCAACAGACGAGTTCATCATTAGATCCCGAGACGCTTCATTTCTGATACTGATTGGTCTAAGGGGGACATGCCCTTATGCCCCTCTCCGAGTTATGAGGCAAGCATGTAGGAGGCAGGTCATACATAGGGTTGAGAAAATGAGCCATCTTCGAGCAGACTTCCAGAATGATGGCAGCCCTCACAAGTGCCAAGCTCAACACATATGGCACTGTAGGATTAGGCTTGAAAAAGACACCATCGAACCAGACAGGTATCACGCCAGTTGCACTCCCTTCTATTTGGGTTGGTTAGAAGAAGATATGAAGGGTCAAGTCGAGCCAGGGTTCAATCAAGGTCACCGGGTTATACATGAGAAGGCTGAAGCACGAGTTAAGTTCAACCAGCTGTGCAAGAGGATCCACGAATGTGAGGATGATCATCACAAGATACATGAATCCAACAAAAAGCTGATCGAGGAGTGGAAAGACATGGCCGTCCGCACCAACAAGACGCTGGCATACTTGGAACGAGGTATAATCGAGCTAGAGGAGAAGTTCATCAACAGGATCGAGACCTACCAAAAGTTTGAGGGAGCTGAAGGAGGATACCTCGCCAGAAACTACCTACTACTGGGGCTTCGCGAGTTGGGAAAGCTGATCGAGGGAAGCAAGAATGCTGAATATGGGGAAGGTCCTTCTGGGACCAAGTAGATAGGGGTGTTTTTCTTTTTATCTTCTTTGATGTAATAAGGTCATTGGCCATTAGTGAATTTTATTT
Organism: Nicotiana knightiana; assembly: GCA_005239525.1. Lineage (NCBI taxonomy): Eukaryota > Viridiplantae > Streptophyta > Magnoliopsida > Solanales > Solanaceae > Nicotiana > Nicotiana knightiana. Next base: position 31,921 of record ML413009.1, on the reverse strand, counting down.
TCCGCATATTTAGAGTCGTCTATTTTCTTATTAATAAAATGAGGCATTTAGCAGTTTAAGTTCTCCAAATCAATTTGTCGCTAGGCCTACCTCGGGCACAAGAGATCCCTAACTTAGGATGCGCATTACATTTCTGCATTACGTGTTTAATTACTTTGATATTCTTTATAATCCTCACTGACTTGGTTACCTTTTATTTTTATTTTCTTTTTCTTTATTATTCCCCTCCCCAAAGGTTAGTTCGTGCATTCTGGCATCATCAGCCTATCGCACAAGATCCAAAGGGCCTTCACCTACTCCTCCTCCCAGTCCTCCCAAAGGCAGAAACAAAGGCGAATAAATGGCAGAATCCAGTGGTATCAGGAAGGAAAATACGGTTGAAAAATTTGAGACTATTGACGGCCGGGGTATTCAGGTTTTGCATGAGAACATGTCGCCATTAGAACAAATATTGCTGAAATTTCAAGAGGAGCTCGGCCAGGTCCGGAATTTGGCCAACCTGTCATTTTCCCTTAACATACCATACGTCAACCCCACTCCTCCACAAAATATCCCAAAACAACCAAATCACCCTGCATTTCATCATCACGACACTCCCCCAAAGAACCAAACTCTTTCGGCACAGTGCAACACTTGCCACCACAATACTCTACCTCCACTCCCGGAACCTCAGAATCACACAAAAGACCACTTCCATGCCTACAAAAATCCCATTTACGTGGATACTGTGACTCACTCCACCCCACCTGTCACACATACATCCGAGTCTGATGAGAAGGAATTGCTTATCAAGAATCTAGCGGAGGAACTTAGAAAGCTGACCAGCCGAGTTCAGGGTGTTGAAGGAGTCAAGGGAATTGAAGGTTTGAATTACGAAGATCTCTGTATACAACCTGATGTCGAATTGCTCGAGGGGTACAAACCTCCAAAGTTCGAGATGTTTGACGACACCTGTGATTCGAGGGTCTACTTGAGGACCTACTGTGACGAATTGGTTGGCGTAGGAAAGGACGAAAGGATCTACATGAAGCTGTTCATGAGGAGTTTGAAGGGAGACGCACTGTCTTGGTAAATCAGCCAAGACCCTAAGAAATGGTCAAACTGGGTAAGTATGGCAACAGACTTCATGGACAGGTTTAGATTCAATACAGAAAATGCACCAGATTTGTTTTACATTCAAAACTTGAAAAGAAACCCACATAGACCTTTCACAAGTATGCTACTCGTTAGAGGTCGGAAGTTGCCAAAGTCATACCTGCTCTAGAGGAAGAGCAAATGAACAAATTGTTTGTCTCGGCCCAGGACCCGCAATATTATGAATGGATGATGATGGTTGAAGGCCATAAGTTCTTCGACATTATCAAATTGGGAGAACGGATTGAAGAAGGTATCAAGAGCGGTATGGTTACGAATTTTGAAGCTTTGTAGGCCACTAACAAGGCCTTATAGTCCGGTGGTGTGTCTAAGAAGAAAGATGTGGGAGCCATAATGGTTGCACAGCAAGCCAAATCCCTACCCAAATACCAAATCTATCAAACACCTCCCTTCACATATCAGCCAGCCCCGAACTACCAAGCACCCACATATCAACCTACCTCGCACATACCAAGCTCCACCACCCACATATCAACCTACCTTGCCTAGATATTCAAAACCCGCTCCCGTCTACAACATCTATAATTCCCAGCCATCTCACTATCAATCACCCCCTACCCGACAAAAGATCCCTAGGCCTCGTCCTAAATTTGATCGTCGCCCTCCAAAATAATACACCGCCATAGCCGAGCCCATTGACCAGTTGTATGAAAATCTCAAAGTTGTTGGTTACATCACACCTATCCCTGCTTCCATCCCTGAGAACCCTTCTCAATGGGTTAACCCAAACAAATTATGTGCATACCATTCTGGCGTTAAAGGACACACCATCGAAGAATGCCGCTCTCTGAAAGGTAAGATAAAGACTCTCATAGATAACAAGATTATTGTGGTGAAAGACCCCGCTCTGAATGTCCGCAACAACCCTTTACCAGACCATAAGGGCGGAGGTATCTATATGATTGAGATAGATGCTGATTGCGATCCCGAGGGGTCAATCGGGTTAATCGCAGAAGGCGATGACCCAAAGAAACCTGCAGTCACTCTCAATCCGATCATAGACCAGATTCAGCTATCCGAGAACGCTGAGGTGAATATTTATATTCCACTTGAGTTTGAAATAGCACCACCTGTAAAGGCACCAGTGCCAATTGAAGTTGAGTTTGTGTCTCCAACAAATGCACCAGCACCACTCGAGGTTGCAGTCCGGCCACCCATAACATACACTCCAGTTGAAGTGAGGATGGCCACGCCAATTCCGGTGGCAATGTCAACCACACCACCTTTCTATTCAAATGATATCCCTAGGGATTATACAGGCGAGGAGAGAAGGAAAGGTAAAAGCAGGTCTGAGGAAGCCATCCCAGCACAGGGGATGACGAGAACTGGTAGAGTCTATACCCCTGAGCATCTGGCCGAGTTAAGAAAGCAAGCTACAAATCGTCCTCCCCTCACTGAGACAGGTTCAGATAATCTGTGGAGGAAGATACAGGCTAAGGAGTATTCGGTCATCGACCAACTAAACAAGACGCCAGCACAGATATTCATCCTCTCTTTACTACAGAATTCTGAGACGCACAGGAGTGCTTTGTTGAAAGTATTAAGTGAATCATATGTACCAAACAACATCACTAGCGGGGAAATGGCCAACATGGTGGGCCAGGTATTGGAGAGTCACAAGATCACCTTCCACGAGGACAAACTACCACCCGAGGGATTGGGACACAACAAAGCATTATACATCACCGTGCAATATGAAGATTATTTCATCACGAGGATCTTGATTGATGGAGGTTCCAGTATTAACATTTGTCCGTTGATAACACTCAAGAAATTGGGTAAAGGACAGCATGAGATAAGAGAGGGAGCAATCAATGTGAAAGCCTTCGACGGTTCTCAAAGATCTACCATGGGGGAAATCAGTCTATGCCTACAGATGGGACCAACTTGGTTCGAGGTGGACTTCCAGGTAATAGACGTGTCGGCGTCTTACAACTTGCTGCTAGGACGACCCTGGATCCACGCTGTTGGGGCCGTAGCGTCAAACTACATCAGGCGGTGAAATTCGAGTGGAACTACCAAGAGGTGATCATTCACAGCGACGGTAGCAACCCTATTTACAGTCGTCAGACTATCCCTGTGATCGATGGAAGAAGGAAGCTGGGTGGAGGATCCTACCACCACATTGAACGGATCAATGCTATCGACAAGGACAAATAGTGGGATAGCAAGATCGAGAGCATCCTGAACTAGAGAGGGTACGAGTCAGGCAAAGGGCTCGGTAAGAACCTCCAAGGGATCACAAAGCCCATAAAGCTCAAGAAACATGGTACTACTTTCGGTCTGGGGTATGAGTACACTTGGGAAGAATTCAAAAACTGGTCACCACCATGGCGCGGTCATTACTACCTACTGGAGCAGCCAATACCTCATCTGGGGCAGACCTTCAAGCAGACCGCCATCATCTATGGGTCAGACGAAGAGGAAGCACTGGCAGAAATGAGGGATTTGTTCCTAGAGGACGATTATATGGATTGATGTGTTGTTCTCGAGGAGGAGAGGGGAAGGCACTTCCATACAGGCAGTGAGCAAGGGGACCTATCTCAAGAACTGATCTATCAGGACCACCAAAGCCCATCGAGCCTCGGGGTAGCAAGGCTAAAAACAAGCATTATTTACTGTTTTATTTACTAAACGATTTTCCTTTTCCTGCATTTTTATTCCTGCAATAAGATATTCAATGTTCAAAATAAGTTATTCATATTATCAAAGCATTTCCACTTTCTTTATGAATTCGATATTTATTATTACCATTTTCTCTCATTACTTTATCTATACAGCATTACTATTACTTATCTTGATGAACAGATGACTGTGACGTGCAATGAGACAACGCAAAAAATGGACATTGATTCAGATGAAGACGATATACCCGATGAGATTGTTAAAGAGGTCGAAAACTTTGAAAATAGACCTAAGTCCAACTTGGATGAGACTGAGGTTGTCAACCTGGGAGATTCAGAAAACCTCAAAGAAACACGCATCAACATTCACTTGTCGTCATCAGAGAACAAAGAGTACATAGAGTTTCTAAGAGAGTATGAGGACATATTCGCCTGGTCATATGATGACATGACTGGTCTAAGTATATCTATTGTGGCTCACAAATTTCCAACCAATCCAACATGTCCGCCGGTAAAGCAAAATCTCAGAAAGTTCAAACCTGATATGAGTTTGAAAATCAATGAGGAGGTTACCAAGCAGATCAACGCCAAAGTTCTCCGGGTAGTTGAATACCCAAAATGGTTAGCCAACATTGTACCTGTGCCGAAGAAGGACGGGAAGGTTAGAGTCTGTGTCGACTACCGGGAACTCAACCGGGCCAGTCCGAAAGATGACTTCCCTCTACCAAACATACACATTCTAATTGACAACTGCGCCAAAAATGAGTTACAGTCCTTCGTAGATTGCTTCGCTGGTTATCATCAAATTATGATGGATGAGGAATATGATGAGAAAAAGGCATTCATTACGCCATGGGGAGTGTACTGTTATAAGATGATGCCGCTCGGTCTAAAGAATGCAGGGGCCACTACATGAGGCTATGACTACCATATTCCATGACATGATTCACAAAGGGATCTAGGTGTATGTGGACGACGTCATTATCAAATCAAAGAAAGCTGTTGACCACATAGAGGATTTGAGGAAGTTCTTCAACAGGTTGAGAAAATACAATCTGAAGCTGAACCCCGCAAAGTGTGCATTCGGGGTTCCTGCTGGGAAGTTGGTGGGATTCATTGTAAGCCGCCGAGGAATAGAATTGGATCCGTCAAAGGTCAAAGCCATTCAGGAACTAACACCGCCAAAGAACAAGAAGGATGTTATGAGCTTTTTGGGAAGGCTTAATTACATCAGCCGATTCATAGCATAGTATACAGACATCTACAAGCCAATCTTCAAGATGCTGAAGAAGGACGCTGCAACTAAGTAGACCGAGGATTGTCAAAAGGCTTTCGACAGAATCAAGGAGTATCTATCAACACCGCCATTCTTGGTGCCACCTGAGCCAGGTAGACCCCTGCTACTCTATCTTGCCGTATTGGATGGAGCTTACGGTTGTGTTCTCGGGCAACATGATAAAACAGGAAGAAAGGAGCAAGATATTTACTGTCTCAGAAAGAAGTTCACTCTGTATGAGGCCCAGTATTCTTTGCTGGAATACACTTGCTGCGCTTTGACTTGGGTCGCTCAGAAGCTGAGGCACTACTTCTGTGCCTACACAACATATCTCATATCAAGGATGGATCCATTAAAGTACATCTTTCAGAAGCCCATGACCACTGGCAAGCTAGCCAAGTGGCAAATCCTGCTAAGCGAGTTTGACATCATCTATGTGACCCAAAAGGGGGTCAAGGGACAGGCACTGGCAGACCATCTCGCTGAAAATCCTATGGACGGAGAATACGAACCCCTGAAAACGTATTTTCCCGATTAAGAGGTATCATTCGTAGGAGATGACATTGTAGAATCCTACGACGGTTGGAGAATGTTCTTTGACGGGGCGGAAAACTTCAAAGGGGTCGGCATTGGAGCAGTCCTAGCATCAGAAACTGGTCGGCACTATCCAGTATCCGCCAAACTTAGATTTCCCTGTACCAACAACATGGCTGAATATGAGGCCTGCATCTTAGGGCTCAATATGGCTATTGACATGAACTTCCAAGAGTTGTTAGTGATTGGTGACTCGGACTTATTGGTACATCAGGTATAAGGAGAATGAGCAACCGAAAATTCCAAGATACTACCCTATATACATCATGTTCAGGAGTTGAGAAAGAGGTTCACAAAGATAGAGTTCCGGCATGTCCTCAGAATCCAGAATGAGTTCGCCGATACTCTGGCTACTTTGTCATCTATGATTCAGCATCTAGACAAAACTTTCATTGATCCCATTCCAGTGAAAATTCACAATCAGCCGGCCTACTGTGCCCATGTCGAAGAAGAAGCGACAGAAATCCTTGGTTCCATGATATCAAGTAATATTTGGCAAGTGGAGAATACCCAGAGCTTGCAAATGCCACTCAGAAACGCACACTTCGGAGATTGTCTAACAATTTCTTTCACAGCGGAGGAACCCTGTATAGGAGGACTCCTGATTTGGGGTTGTTAAGGTGCGTCGATGCAAAAGAAGCGTCAAAATTATTGGAAGAAATTCAAGTTGGGACCTGCGGCCCACATACGAACGGTTTCGTTCTGGCGAAGAAGATACTCTGAGCTGGTTACTTTTGGATGACTATGGAAACGGACTGCATCCAGTACGTCTAAAAATGCCACTACTGTCATATACATGGAGATATGATAAAGGTACCTTCGAGTGAGCTTAACGCAACAAGTTCACCATGGCCGTTCGCCGCCTGGGTCATGGACGTCATTGGACCAATCCACCTCCAACGGACACAGGCTTATTTTGGTTGCCATTGATTACTTTACTAAATGGGTCGAAGAAGCCTCCTATAAAGCAGTTACCAAGAAAGTCGTGGCCGACTTTGTCCCCGGCCGGATTGTTTATCGATTTGGAGTTCCAGAGTCAATCATCACTGATAATGGTTCAAATATCAATAGCGATTTGACGAAAGCTATGTGTGGAACTTTCAAGATCAAACACAAGAATTCCACAGCCTATCGACCTCAGATGAATGGAGCCGTAGAGGCCGCTAACAAAAGCATCAAGAAGATATTGAGAAAGATGATAGAAAAGCACAAGCAGTGGCATGAGAAGTTATCATTTGCCTTATTGGGATATCGCACCACAGCCCGTACATCAACTGGGGCAACTCCCTATATGTTGGTTTATGGTATAGAGGTTGTTATTCCTGCTAAAGTTGAAATTCCATCTCGGAGAATCATACAAGAAGCTGAGCTCAGTGACACATAATGGGTAAGAATTCGTTATGAGCAACTGGCCCTCATAGACGGAAAGAGAATGAACGCAGTTTGTCATGGTCAACTCTACCAGAACAGAATGTCCAGAGCCTTCAACAAGAAAGTCAAGCCAAGACTATTCACACTATGGCAGTTGGTGTTAGATAAAATCTTTCCGCATCAAGATGAAGCCAAAGGGAAATTTTCTCCCAACTGGCAAGGCCCGTACATGGTTCACAGAGTGCTAACAGGAGGAGCACTTATACTCGCAGAAATGGACGGAGAAGTTTGGGCAAGACCAATCAATTCAGATGCATTCAAACGCTACTATGTGTAACTCTTTATGCTTTTGTCAACAATGTAAATTGAACTAAGCCTAACCTGATTCCCGTTTAAGAGGGGATGCGTAGGCAGCCCTATGGGTTCGGTCACAATTTAATAAAAATCTCATTTTTCCCCATAATTGGAAACTGGGGCAGAATTTTGAGGAGGGCCCTCAAAACTTTGAAGCAAGTTCAGCCGATCGCTGCACGAGCAACAGTCAGAAGTATTCACCAATCAAACTGGGGCAGAATTTTGAGGAGGACCCTCAAAATTCCGTGGCAAGAGAGATTGCAATGCCTCGAATCGCGTCATGGTTGTTGGTTCATCTAAGACTATTTTAGATTATATGCTAATATTATACTTTTACAAAATCATGCATATTTATTGAAACAGCTTGTTAGAAAACGCTGCCCCGGTGATACAGATGGTATCATCATGATCAGGTGAACAAGTCAAGCAAAGCCAACGGGGATACGAACTAACCTTCCCCTTTACAGAACTAACGATTTTTCTTTGGATGCAGGCACAAAGATTACAAAGGCCTAAAAACATACTATTCGCTCGAAGGACATATGTTGTTCAAAGACGCGCTTCTCAAACTCGTCACACATGCCGACATTTATTATCAGCACAAATGATGCTTCGATTATCACAATACTCACAACAATCACATCGCTGCAATTTATCACCAGCTAAGAACTCCTATCTGCATTTTATTTTCTACATTTACATTGCATAAGGTTACCATTCTGCCTTCCAAGACTAAACGTTGTCTCCATCTGCATTTACATTGCATAAGGCTACCATTCTGCCTTCCGAGACTAAACGTTGTCTCCATCTGCATTTTATTTATTGCATAAGGCTACTTTTCTTCTCTCCGAGGTTAAACGCCACCTCTATCTGCATTTTATTTATTTCATAAGGCTACCTTTCTGCCTTTCGAGGTTAAGCTCTACCTCCATCTACATTTACATTGCATAAGGCTACCATTCTACCTTCCGAGACTAAATGTTGTCTCCATCGGCATTTACATTGCATAAGGCTACCATTCTGTCTTCCGAGACTAAACGCGGTCTCCATCTGCATTTCATTTACTGCATAAGGCTACTTTTCTGCCCTCCAAGTTTAAACGCCACCTTTGTCTGCATTTTATTTATTGCATAAGGCTACCTTTCTTCTTTTCGAGGTTAAGCTCTACCTCCATCTGCATCCACATCTTTGAATATGGCTACCTTTCTGCCTTCCAAGGTTAAACGCTACCTCCATCCCGCATTTATTCCCTGTATAAGGCTACCATTCTGCCTTCCGGCAATAAACGTTGTCTCCATCTGCATTTACATTGCATAAGGCTACCATTCTGCCTTCCGAGACTAAACGTTGTCTCCATCTGCATTCTATTTCCTGCATAAGGCTACCATTCTACCTTCCGAGACTAAACGTTGTCTCTATCTGCATTTACATCCTGCATAAGGCTACTATTCTTCCTTCCAAGGTTAAGCTCTACCTCCATTTTCATAAGGCTACCATTCTTCCTTCTGAGGCTAAATATTGCCTCCCATTTACTTTTCAAAGAAACTAATATCTTTATCATTCTTTACTTTGCTTCCTTTCGGGCTAAGCTCTGCCCCTTAGATTCGCAAGCTCTGTCTTGTTAGCATCATGCTATTACATCTTCATGGGCTGAAATATCGCCAACCTATCCAAAGGCATCATCGTTCGGAGGCACCATCTTCATGGCCCGAGAACATCATTTCATGGCCAGCGGATCTCATTTATCAGTTTACATATCATTATTCAAAGGCATCATGGTTCGTAGAAACCATCCTCATGGCCCGAGAACATCATTTCATAGCCTGCAATCCCGCATAAAGCGATTCATGTCCCAGGACATCATGGTCTAAGGATGTCATCCTCAACCGTTCGAAGACAGTATTCATAGTCCAATGGGAATTTGCATCATGTTTAAATTACGCACAGTATATGCTTGTTATCTATCTGCAGGAAATCCGGCTAAGAACAACCAGCCAGGCAGGATCTGCCCCGCTCCAGTTCTCCTAACTACCCCGCAAGCCATTTTGTTCACCTTACCTTGCACCTTGCGTCCGTCCTTGCAAGACTTCACCGGTATACTTCGCCGGTGACTCCTAAACTACATACGGCCTGATTCCTGCAAAACCAGGGATATGTAGGTAGCTCAAAAGTTAGGGGCGGCCTCAATCTGTCGAACCATTTCTACTCGGTCAAAATTGGCCATCATATATTTACCCGATAACTCTTTCATCCTTCCCGGGTAAAGAGGGGCAGCTGTTGATACCCAATTTTTTCTCAAAATTATTTTCAAACTTATACTTTACCTTTAAAATTACTTTTCATATTGAATTGTTTTTATAATATTTCATGATTTTATCAATTCGTTTTCCTATCTACTTATTATTTTTTGCATTCAAAAATTATTCATAAATTATGTTATAAACAATTTCAAAATGTTTCCCAACTCAACATCTTCTTTTAACCCTATTTTTATTTAATTATTTCACAAATTAGCCGATTTGACATTATTTAGCTATAATTACATCAATTTTGCAATTATAGCACAATCGTACATTTTATACTATTTTCAGTCAATAATTAGTCATTTTTATATTTGATATTAGTTAATTGCCTTAATTTCATTTTATTTAACCTCAATTTCATTGTTGTGTAATTATTAGTTGTTTTATTAATCATTTATTCAATTTAATTGGGTATTTAACGTTTTAGCCACTTTATATTTAAAACCTAGCCATTTTAAACCCCAACCCACCTGACCTTTAACCCCTAATCAACGGCCCAGATTAGTCTTTCCTTAATTAACTCTCAACTACCCCCTTCCGACCCCTCATTCTCTCACGACCACTCCTCTCTCTAACTCTCATCTCTCTCCGTCTCTCTCTAGTCTCTAGAGACTTCCGTCTCTTCATCTCTGATGAAGCTCCACCTCCCTCTTCTGGTTGTCTCCGGCCACCATCCTTTCAGCCATGAACCTCCATGAGTCTCCCTCACCTCGCTCATATTCTCTCTAAGGCCCTCGATGGCCTGGGCCATGCTGACTCGCACCTAGGGTTTCTGCTTTGGTTGTTCTTGGTCTCCCCGGTGTGATTTGGGAAAATTCACACCATATCCGTTATGATTCTTGAGTTTTATAGCAGGTTTTTCAGTTCTACTCTATTTTCTTTTGAAACCCTAATTTTTGCCTATATCTCTCAGATCTATGCTGTTTTTTTTTAACGATTCAAGCGTGTCTCTTTATATTTTTACACTGTTCTTGACTCAATTTTTAAGAATCATTAGCTTTAAGCGATTTTACTTCCTTTTTTTATTAGGGTTTTCTCAGAGTTCTTTTATGCCTGTTTAAACTAATTTTTCCTTTGTGTTTAAGTCTGTTCTTTGCATGTCATGACTGATTCTGTACTTTTGGTTGTTTGTTTTAACTCGCCTATGTCAAAGCCCTAACTTTTATGATTTTTCCTGTCTGGGTTCTTCGTATTATCCTGATTATTTGATTCCTATTATGACTCTGTAATTGTTATACTGCGAATAAGCTTGCTATGGCCTAACCTACCTATATGTGATTGTTTATTTGGACTTATGCATCCCCGAACTTGTCTGTTGCTATGCCTGTTTGCTTCTCTATATATGTGTTGAAATATAGAGCATGACTCTCTCTTTATTGACTCTGATCTGATTGAGAATATGCCTTTCAAAACCCTAGAATTCTGCATGTTTGTTTAAACTGATTGATTCACTTACCTTGTTTACTGAGACGCTCTATTTACTGAATTACTTCCTTAATTACAGCTTTCTAAATCAAGTCTTAATTGACTTCCCTATACTTAATGAACTTGGACTCGTTCCTTATTAGTCATGTACTGATTTTTATTACCTTATTTGCTGATGGTCTTACCATTTGAATTCTGAAATCCCTCGACTTAAGGGAACAACTGCCCTGATTTTCTGACTAATTGATTTCGAATCTCTTGATTGGCATGCTGCTGTAATTCCTGCCTTATTAACTACTTGTCTTTCAACTATAAAAGCTCTAGCCTTTCAATGACACACAGACGAACGCATGTGGTTCAAAAGTTATCTCTCTTACACCTAAACTCTCTGCTCTGTTACTTTTGGTGTTACTTGCTACTGTTTATTGTTAGCCGGCTACAAGCCAAGGCTAACTATTGTGCTATCTCTCTCTTTCTCATTCTGTGTTCTTTATCTCTTCATTGGTATGTCCTGATTTCAATTCAAGCCTCCAAAACAACATGATTTTGTTATTACTTCAATACATCTTGTTCTTAGTTTGTTTTTACCTATGGTTCTACTGTTCAACCTGCAATTAATATGTCTGCTTTCATGACTTATTACATGTCCCTGAATGTGTCCCCTCCCTTAGACTCAACATGTTTATATCTCTTTTAGGTTCTACTTCAATGTTCCCAGATGATAGTCTAGACCTCTATATGGTAATGTATCCTGCCCTTTGTGATTGCTTTGTTCCTGTGTAACTTCGAAATGCCTATTATACCTTGGACCTGTGAATTCCTTAGGACCTCTCTGATTTTGAATCCATGTGTAACTCTGATTCCTGTGTGCTCACACTTACATGCTTCATATTTGTTTCCAATTCCCCATTACCCTGCGTGTAGCTGATGAATTTATTTTAGTCCTTGTTCTGTATGTGTTGTTTGTTCTGGTTGCCTTACCATTTTCAAACTGTTCTTGTTACCACTTTTCAGAACTCTATTTTTCCTAAAAAATTAGTCTTTCCTGCTTAAACTATTTTCTTACTCAATTTCTGTCAAAACCCTTTTCCAACTTATCCATGGCACTTCACTTTACTCCTAGACTCTTAAGTTCCACCTCCTCAGAGTGAGAATCGATTTGGGAACCTCTTGAGTTCCCTCTGAAATTTGACACACTGAGGTTGGTATTTCCATAGTGCACATGTTTAAGTCTTGGGGACCATATCTGGGTGTGAGCATTGCCGGGGAACCCACGAGGACCTTAGGGAACTTTGACACACCCGGACTATGAAAGGATATGAATTACTAAAGGCATTGAGGTTTAGAAGATTTGGCCCTAAGTGAAGGCTCCCTATAGAAATAACTTCTTATTTTTCCTTTGGTTATGTAATTCATCCTTCCTGGCCTGTAATAATTTGTAAACGAATATTTGGGGTTGGATAGTGAAAACGGGTGGGAATATGCATACTTAGTATAGGTGGGTAGAGACCATGCCTATAGGATTTACTTTCCTTATGTGTGCAATAGTAACCATGTCTAGTCACAATAAGCATGCTATACATTTCATGTTGCTCAGCTTTACTCCACTCAGCATTCCATTACATGTAGAAATCTTGTTTATAGGAGTGGCTATCACAATATTACTGCTTCAACAATCTTATCTACCACAGTTACATCACCTTAGAAATCCTGTTTTGCTAGGCTAAAGGATAACATTAACAACCATCAATCTTGCATTAGAAATCATGTTCCTTATGATATTGTTTTCAACATGTTCATGTCATTCATGCCAAAATCATATGTTAGAACATACTTTGCATCACTGTATACATTGCTACGAACACCTAGAAAATCATGTATTAGGCTCAGCAAACTAACAAAAAATTGGTTATCTGTGAAACTGTTGCATTCTGCTTTAAATCAAATGTGTTAATAAATAGATCCTTCTAAAACACGTTCTGACGCTGAAACACTCATGTATTTAGAACATCATGTATAGGTTTTGCATCATCCTGTACCTTGTTTGCATTAGATACCATGCCCTTGTTAGGATTGCATTCATATTCGCTTAACACCCACCCCTCAGCTTGGTTAAAGATTAAAACACACTTACCCCTACTTAACAACTATTTTCTAAAAACTGGACACTTAGAACAGTCTAACTCGAGCAGTTTTTATAGTAACTGGTACGCCTAGGCAAGCCTTAGGCATTAAACTTGTTAAAACTAAAGTATATCCCTTTATGCATATTGTTTGGCTAATAACAGGTTAAAATCAGTAATCAGAAACTGGTAAAAGTCCTTCTCTAATATTCAGTAATAAAACTGCCTCGCTATTGTATTCTCCCCTAGATATCATCCCTTAGGTTCTGAAGTTGAAAGACCTTACTTGTATTTGAGTCGTGCTAATTATGTGCATAACTTGTGGAGGAATGCTTGAGCCTCATATTTGCCTCTATGTGTTTCCCCATATTTGCAGTCCTCATTGTCTTTGCTTGTCGCTTAGAATTTTGTTCTTTAAACCTACGGGTCAGCCTAGTACCTCCTTTAGGATAGTAGTCCTAGCCTCCTCCGCGACTGATAGGATGGGATGGGTAATAGCATGAAATACAGTTCGTGACTAACGTACGTTTTAACTACCTTCACGAGGTGGGAAAGGGTAGAATATGGATATGATGACCGGTGCGCTAATACCATGTGTAGCCCCTCTCTGAGGAGTGTCTATCGAGTATTGCATTGATGTGATCCATATTGTTTTAAACCTTGGATATCTTTTCTATCAAATGTTTTATTTGATTCTTTCAAAAATTTAATAACCCCAACACTTATTTGAAATCCCCTCTTATGTGAGCCCTACTTGTTATTTGCTTATTGTCCAAATTCACGAAAACCTTTTGATCGGGAACCACAGTTGGAGATCCTGAGGGGTGCCTAATACCTTTCCCTTGGGATAATTTCAAGTCCTTACCAAACCTCTGGTAATGCAAACTAGTTCAATGAGTTAATTACTCTAGGTGCCCTAACGCACCTTTAAAATCGTTAGGTGGAGACTCTTCTCTTAACTCTCTTCCTTTAAATGGGAGTTGTCAGAAAGCTATAAACCCGATCTCCTCTTTAAGGGGGAAAGGGGGGCGCGACATAGGCCACAAAAAGGTCGTCCTCCTCTGGATCGTCCCTGAGACGGTAAAGAGAGTCCAAGTCAGGCACTCGGCAGCTAGAGCTTTCCTTTTCCTGACAAGCCAACCTTATCCTTGGATTCTTTTTCTCCGAGCTCTAGGAACTCGGAGCCCTCCTTATTTTCTTCTCTCCTGTTGCGGCCCCGGGCTGCCTCGAAGTGGGAGGATCAGCGGGCAAGTCTTCGCCCCCTACTAAGGGCCAAAGCTCAATGGTCTTAGGCAAGCCAACAAAAAGATAAGAGAAAGAATGAGAACATAGTGCTGAAAAGAAAGCCTAGTGATACTTATGCAGGAAAAGAAATCTTACCATGGGAACGGGCCTCAGTGGCCCTTCGATAGCTCGCGCCACGAGCACTCAGCATAAGGCATCTGCGAACAAATTCCCTCAATCCACTACTTGAAATGAGGAATGTGTGGGACTCAAGCAAGGGATCACAACAAATACCAATGAGGGCAAGGGAGGTAAAACATAAAATCGACATCTAAAAGAAAAGGACACTTACGTGCTACATTTCATTTCTCGGGGAATAGCGATATTCGGTAGGTATCAGGTCCGCGATCCTTGATAACTAGGGATTTTTACCTATTATTTACTCTCATTTTCTTAGGTTTTGAGGCAAAATTGCACTAAGTTACTCCCAAAAACTAATGGAAGGTGCTTAAATTGTAGGGATTTGAGTTAAATTGAAGAGAATGGCTAAAGATAACTCAAAAAGGAGCAAAACTTGCACCGCCCAGGAACCCAGCAAAAGCGCTGAGAGCGTTATTATTTCGCTGCAGCAGAAGCCACTTCGTTGTAGCGGAATTCTGTTCGCTGCCACGGACCAAACTTAAGAGAGTTGTGTTTTGGGACCCTTTTGAAGCGCTGACCATGACAATATTCTGCTGCAGCGCTTTACTGGCTGATGCAGTGTTCAACAATCCACGGGAATTGCAATTCAAACTTCAGAGGGTTGCCAGCATGGGTCATTCACAATAGCGCGGTCAGCAGTGAAATTCCGCTACCGCGCTTTCATACTTCGCTGTAGCGTTCAGTATTCTGCTGGGAGCGGAATGGAGGTTCAGAGAAGTAGCTGATTCAGAAACGCAATCGCGCTCATTATTTCACGATCGTGGAAGTCATTTCGCTGGGACGTCTAGAATTCCGCTAGGAGCGAAATCTCTGTAGGGTCAATCTTTTCCAGTATTTTTAGCCTTGTATAAAAACTACTTTTTCTCATATTTAGGTCATCAGACATTTTAGGGAGCTTGTGAATAGTGTACTTTTTCCGTTTTGAGTAATTTTATCTTAGATTCTACCATTATTCTTAGATTTTATACTTGTAATCAACATCTATGGGTTTAATTTCATCTTCTATCTTAGTTTCTTCCATGAAAATGAGTAGCTATACCCTCAAGCTAGGATTGTGACCCAACCCTAGTGTGGGTATCTAATGGGTCTTCTATTTTAGGATGAATTTGTGATTGGGTGTGTGATTTTTAGTCTATTTCATGCTTAATTCACTGAATTAGTGGTTGCAACACTAATTCATGCCTTTTTTACTAGGGTTATTCTTGAGAGAGATGACCCAAGTCTAGGTAAATAGGCTAACAAGGAATTGGGGTGAACTCAAGAGATTGATAGTCCCGGTTAAAGGGTAGAGACTAGAGATAGTGATGCCCGACTTGAGCCATTTTATTTGCTTTTTTGAAACACCCAATTGAGCTTGAGAAAGCCAATTCGGGCAAAGTCACCCAAATTACCGAGAGGTATTGGGTGAGTAATTTAGTATGAGGTTATATCACGTGCCCATAATTCACAAGTCTATACTAGATTTTAGACCCTGTTAGATACTCACCTAGGAGTAAGTTGTAACCCTAGTGCCGTTAAACATTTGATAAAAATCCAACAAAAACATTGTAGCTAGTTTAACAATAGTGATCTCTAGAATTAAACTTAGTATAGATACAAAATCATCCATGTTTAGAAGAACAATTAAGAACAAGAAACACTACTAAATCGAATAGAAACTCGACTCCCATTGCATAACTCCCTGTGGATTTCGATCTCGACCATATCGTGTAAAAGCTTCATCAACCTTGCCTTGCCATTTAATAGTGGTATAGGTGGGTTTAGATCACTTTTTGGTGTCGTTGCCGGGGAATCGAACCCGGGTCACCCGCATGACAGGCAGGAATACTCACCACTATACCTCACCCGAAAAAAGTGTCCCTGCCAACTCCGATCTCGGTCCTCTTCAGTGCTTGAAAGGGGTGCTTTGATAGCCCAACGTCGGAGCTTTACTAGTCCCCCCCCCCCCCCAAATATTCGGGGACTGTATAGGCAGAGTAGATGATCGAAAGTGAACAAACAAGAGTCGACTTTGTTCACAAAGAATTGGAGGAGGATTACGATCCTCCAAAGTGACGGATGGATCTGGTCGAGGCGCACATCATACGTCCACCAGAAATCCAGAACGACCCTGTCCATCGGGCCCAGCGTGAAGGGGTAAGGTTAAATGCTCGAATACCCCTTTACATGGGTAGTAATGTCCTCATCAGGCCCGTGAACCATTATGTCCTTATCCGTGCACCCGCAGTCCTTTCGAACCGCAGGAAGAACGGCCTCAGTGATGGAGTAAATGTGCCTTGACACCGCCTCGCATCTGCCATGAACCGAAGATGGCTTTTTGACCTTAAAGTCGTGCACAATCGAACAACCCCCGGGGATGAACATTAAGGGTGCTCAGCTGCCGGTTCATCGGTAGCCACGCCCGGAGCGGATCTCTAGAGGACATCCACATCAGGGGCGGTCTCCTCAACCTCACTGGTCGGTTGCAAAGAAGAAGAAACACCTTTTTGAGGAACAATTGGAAGTATTCGCCATTTTTATCTGCAAAAAGGTTCTAAAGTGTGAAAGAATATTAGGAGATGAAGGGTAATAACTTGCTAAGAAAATCAAGCACGCTTTCTTGAGTAGAGGATAAAGAAAAGATTGCAATTTGTTGAAACAACTTGAAGAGCGAAGGCGAAGTATAAAGAAATGCGGTGATATCTTGAAGAATCGATGGTAGAATCTTGGTCAAAAGTAAAAAAAAATGAACGAAGAAGAGAGTATTTGTAGGGCTTTGCACCATTTCGCTTCCACCAACGGTCTGCCGATGGCTGACACACGTTTGGGTCATTATGATGCCGCTGACGGGGCATTTTAGTTTCTTTGTCTTTTTTTTCATGGTGTGTTGAAGAATGAATTGAAGAACTCATGTCGTTCCTCGTCGTTTCCATAAACTTACCCTCCGAGAAACGAGGGGGCTATCTGTATATAGGTGAAACTGGGCCAATGGGACACCCCGGTTAATGCTAGATTCCCATATCCCCGTAAGTAATGTTGGTAATTATGCATTTAATTTATATATTGACGGTGTAATATTGTATACGAGTGAAACTGGGCCAATGAGACACCCCGATTTTCAATAAGGTAAATCGAGCAAGTGACGTGATGATAAGGAACCATAATCGAGGCAAGGGTCTTATCGAGCCGGGATCCGGTGGCACAACGCCCACCCTCGTGAATATCGGGGCCATGACCTCGGGACCGGTCCTAATCCCAAAAGACTTCAGAGAGCATTATTAGTCAACTGAACACGATTATGAGATCATCTAGGTATCACGGCGTCGATCTCGGCATGTACTGGCGAAAATCCGGTGATTAGTTAAATGGAAGATTTTTACTTTTTATGGAATTGTGACTAAGGTAGGACTCCCCTACTATATAAAGGGGGTGTGATTATTCATTGGACATACTGTAACACGTGTATCAAGGCAATATACTACTATTTTCTCTAGTCTTATTCATGTTCATCAATGCTTCGTCATTGTGAGTCCGGAATCGGGGGCGGATATTTCATTAAGGCTGTTGTAAAGTCCGGAATCACCCTCCTCAAGTGGTTTGATAATTTATTACCTCTTTTATCTGTTTAATCTAACACAATTTATCGTTTGTGTCGAATTAATCTACCTATACTTAAAACCACAAACAAATTTAATTGTTATCCATTTTTAGGGTAAACAAATACATATTTATACAATAATATCGATTATGAGATCATCAAAAATAAGTTGCTAACCTAATAAGTGTACACATATGATTTTCTTGAATTCTAGGTCCTGGCACCTCTTCCAATTGGATTTGCGGTTTTCATGGTTCACTTGGCTACTATCACAATCACCGACACCGGAATCAACCCTGCTAGAAGTCTTGCAACTGCAGTCATTTACAGTAAACACGAAGCATGGAATAGTTTAATTCACTACTAAAAAATGACAGTTTTTCGACCGCCAATTTGCGACTGGAAAAAATTCAGTTGGAGTTTCTGACTGAAACGGTCGAAAATTTGCTAAAAATATATTAAATTTTTTAAAATAATTTTAAGACAGACACCGCGACTGGACCGTTGAAAAATTGGTGGATAAAACCGCGAAAGTTTTTAGCGAGGTTTTCCGGTCGGTTTTTTGAAAAATAAAAAAATTAAAAATAAAAATTGAGACCGAACGGCCGCGAAGTGCAATTAATTATCGCCTGACACATTTGATTGATCCACTTGTGTGACTGTTTTGGTCGGAAAAATTAAATACTAAATAAATATTTGCGACCTATTTGGTCTTAAATCCTTTTAAAAAACCTTCTTTCTCCCGAAAATATTTTATTTTGCCTATTTCACTCTTTCTTTTTCTTTCCTCCTAACTCCTCCCCCTCCCCTCCCCTCCCACCCCACGGCGGAACCCTCCACAGCAGGTGCCATTGCAGACAAAGGTAATGTAATCCTTTCTCTCCTTCTCTCTATCCCTCGTCCTCTCATATACTTCTCATTTTCTTTTTAAATATTTTTAGTAGTGGGCAACAGTGGTGTGTAGCAGCAGCGGTGACGGTGGACTCCGATGATATTATCTTCCTTTACACTCAGTGGTGGATTTGTAGTGGCCAAATTGCAAGGTTAGTGAAATTTTTATTAAAATTACTAAATTTATTCAAATATTAAGAAATTTATGATAGAAAATACATTGATTTTCAATTTTATATTTCTCATAGAATAATTAATAATTTATTTGATTTGAAATCATAAAATTGATTAGTTGGGTTAAAAATTATTTATTTTTCACAGCACACTTAAATTTTATATTTCTCATAAATATTTTGTAGTTCTAATAGGGCTCCTAAAAATTGCTTAGTTGGGTTAAAAATTAAAAACTCGCCGGTTGTAGTTGGAATCAAGATTGGGAGAAACCTTATAGACTTTTAGTTTTTCTTTTACCTCTCTTCCTCTTAAGTAAAAATATTCATAGATGATAGTAATAAAAAATAGTTGGTGAAATTTGATGAAGCACGATCTAATGAATCACAATCACTTTAGTAAAAAAGATTTTTGAGAATATGACAAGAGGATAGATAACACTAAGCTAATCTTTCTACTTTTATGCCTATACAAATAGAAGACTTTGAAATTAAATTATTGGATTCTTAAAAAAACTTATTGTGTAATGAGGGAAGCTTTTGAGATGTTCCCTGGGGCTCAATCCGAATTAAATGATGACTCTAAGAGCTTCTTCGCTCAGTTAGAGGAAGCTAGTTGTCCGCTAACGAAGGCGCAACACATTCCAAGTTGTTTGTTGCAATTAGATTACTAAGTGTTAAATCGGATAATTTTATTTCTTAAGCAGACATGGATTCTATCATTGGCTTTATGAATTTACTGAATCAAACCAAGATTGACCTGCCCAAATATTTTTTATACGATAAATAAATTGGTTTCTAGGTTGGGTCTTTCATCGGAGAGGATTTATTGTTGTGAGAAAGGTTGCATGTAATTCTATATGGATGATGCAACTTTACAAAATTGTAAATTTTGTAACTAGTCCCGTTACAAAGAAGACACAAATGCTAAAAAGAAGAAGGTTCCATTGAAGGTGATGCACTACTTACCCCTTATACCAAGGTTAAAGAGGTTGTATGCAATAACGAGTTCCGCTCCTCATATGAGATGACGTTATGAACACAGAAGGCCAGATGGTGTGCTATGTCATCCGTCAAATGGAGAAGCATGGAAGTATTTTGATAGTTTGTTCCCAGACTTTTTCGGTGAACCGAGAAATATTAGGCTGGGATTATGTGTTTATGGACCCACTCCATTTGCAATGACTGTTGAACCATATTCATACTGGAAGTGTTTGTTACGCTGTATAATCGCCTGAATTGTGTATGACAAGTCAAAAATTTGTTTCTAACTTGTATTGTTCCAGGTCTAGGCAATCCAAAATAATTGATTGATGTATACATGTGGGCCCTAATTAATGAATTGAAGTTATTGTGTCATGAAGGTGTGGACATATATGATGTATCAACTAAGCAAAACTTCAGACTACATGTTGCTTTGATGTGGACTATAAATGATTTTTTTGCTTATGGAATAATGTTCGGGTAGTCAATTGATGTAAAGTTAGCTTGCCTTTATAGAATACATAAAGGCATTCACTTTGGAATATGGAGTCAAAAATACATGGTTTGACTGTCATCGCCGCTTCTTTCCAATGAATCATGAGTTTAGGAGAAGTACCAGTGCATTTATGAAGAACATTACTAATTTTGAGGAGCCACCCCATGTCTTGTCGCCTGAAGAGATAAGAACAGAGTTATGAATCTACCTAAGGTAACAAAGTATCCATTACCTAATAAGATACCGAGGTATGGTGTAACACACAACTGGACAAAATAGAGCATATTTGGGGAGTTACGTTATTAGACGCACAATCTTCTTCGGCATAATCTTAATATAATGAATATCGAGAAGAATTCTTTTGTTAACTTTTTTAATATTGTGATGGATGTAAGCAACAAGACAAAATATAACTTGAAGGTCAGGATGGATTTGAAAGAATATTGTAGGAGGGCCGAGTTGCACTTGACATACTTGAACAAAAAGATTCAGAAGCCTAAGGTCAGTTACACATTCACTTTAGACGAGAGAAAAGAGATTTGTGATTGGGTTAATAATTTGAGGATGCCTTATGGATATGAATCAAACTTATCTAGGTGTGTTGACGTGAAAGAAGGGAAGTTGACGTCTATGAAAATCCACGATTTCCATATTTTCATGGAATCTTGATGCCTATTTTGTATCCAGTCACATTACAAAGAAGGCACAAATGCTAAAGAGAATAAGGTTCCATTGAAGGTGATGCACTACTTACCCTTTATACTAAGGTTAAAGAGGTTGTATGCAACAATGAGTTCCGCTCCTCATATGAGATGACATTATGAACATAGAAGGCCAGATTGTGTGCTATGTCATCCGTCAAATGGAGAAGCATGGAAGTATTTTGATAGTTTGTTCCCAGACTTTGTCGGTGAACTGAGAAATATTACGCTGGGATTATGTGTTTATGGATTCACTCCATTTGAAAATTCATATTGGAAGTGTTGTTACACCGTATACTCTGGCGCCTGAGTTGTGTATGACAAGTCAATATTTGTTTCTAACTTGTATTGTTCCAGGTCTAGGCAATCCAAAAAATTGATTGATGTATACATGCAGGCCCTAATTAATATGTTGAAGTTATTGTGGCATCAAGGTGTGGAAACATATGATGTATCAACTAAGCAAAACTTCATACTACATGCTACATTGATGTGGACTATAAATGTTTTTCCTGCTTATGGAATCATGTTCCGGTAGTCAATTGATGTAAAGTTAGCTTGCCCTTATAGAAGAAATAAAGGCACTCACTTTGGAAGGCAAAACACATGGTTTGACTGTCATCGCCGCTTCTTGCCAATTGATTATGAGTTTAGGAGAAGTACCAGTGCATTTATGAAGAACATAATTGATTTTGAGGAGCTACCAAATGTCTTGTCGCCTGAAGAGATATGGAACAGAGTTATTAATCTACCTAAGGTAACAAAGTATCCATTACCTAATAAGATACCGAGGTATGGTATAACACACAACTGGAAAAAACAGAGCATTTTTGGGGAGTTACGTTGTTAGACGCTCAATCTTCTTCGGCATAATCTTAATATAATGAATATCGAGAGATTTTTTTGATAACTTGTTTAATACTGTGATGGATGTAAGCAACAAGATAAAAGATAACTTGAAGGTAAGGATGGATTTGAAAGAATATTGTAGGAGGGCCGAGTTGCACTTGACATACTTGAACAACAAGATTCAGAAGCCTAAGGTCAGTTACACATTCACTTTGGATGAGAGAAGAGAGATTTGTGATTGGGTTAATAATTTGAGGATGCCTTATGGGTATGCATCAAACTTATCTAGGTGTGTTGACATGAAAGAAGAGAAGTTGACGTATATGAAAAGCCACAATTGCTATATTTTCATGGAATCTTTGATGCCTATTGAATTTAATGGTTTGCCTGATAGTATATGGAACCCCATCACAAAGATAAGTTTATTTTTCAGGGAGTTGTGCTATAGCACATTGAGGGTGAAGCACCTATCTTACATGGATAGTAACATTCGTTACTTTAAACAAGTTGGCAAAAATTTTCCCGCTAGATTTTTTCCGATGTAATGGAATATCTTCCAATTCACCTTGCGCAAGAGGCAATGCTAGGAGGGCCAGTTCAATGTAGAAGGATGTATCCCTTTGATAGATACTTATCTTTAATCAATTAAAATCGTGCTATGTAGGATGATTGACAAACGTAAGCGGGTCGTGAAAAATAGATCAAGGATTGAGGGATGGATATGTGATGCATATCTGGCTACAGAAACTTCTTATTTATGTTCATATTATTTTGGACATGATGTACCATGTTTAAGAAATAATCTTGATTGGTACGATGATGGTGGCAATGCCAATCTGTTGGCACCACCTTTTTCCATATTCAATCAACTTGGAAAAGGTGGTCCAAAACGCCATCCAACACGATTTTTTATTGAGATGGAGCTAAAGTCAGCTACAACAAATGTTCTACTAAATTGTCCTGAAGTCGAACCTTATTATACGTAAGTGTACATTTATATTGCCGACTTACATTCAATATCACTTATCAATTATTTTAACTAAAAAAAGTTCCATATATGTCGGACAGTTGGTTTGTGGGTACATATGGGCATGAGCATGTTTATCCTAAGTTTTCAGAATGGTTTAAACACTTTGTAAGTATTAGCGAAGTTTCTTTCAATGCAAATCATTATTAGTTGTACGTACTTTTTAATTAGTAATTAACTGTTATATTTTAGGTTTGATCTAGGTTCATAATCCAGATAGTGGCGTAAATGATCCATTTTTGCGCAACACTGCTTGGGGACCTAGCCCTAAGATCAGAATGATGTCTAAGTATTCTATCAATGGGTACAATTTTCATACATAAGAATGGTCCAAGGGCAAAAAATCTAATAATAGTGGTGGGTGGGTGAAAGTTGATGATGATGTTGATTATTATGATGTGCTTCAAAAAATATTAGAACTTGAGTATATTATTGGTTGGCCGAAGAAAAAGTTAGTACTCTTTCAGTGTAAATGGTATGATCCAACAACTACTAAAGGTACAAAGGTGCATCTTTTTTATAAATAATTAAAATAAAGTACACAGGGAGGTATATACTCTATGACTCATTTATCACAGCACAAAATGTGAAACGTGTGTATTACATAGCTTCTTCTTTATGCAAAAAGAAGGATACATGGAGGGTAGTGATAAAAATAAATCTCGTGGTTAAAGTTGAGGTCTAGGATGCATTAGATGTAGTGTACCAAAATGAAATTCCAAGCATTGAAGCAATGGTGGATGATGAACTAGCAGGTGAATTGCAGGATAGTGAAGGCCTTTACGAGGAATTCGAGCCTTCAGCTCTTAGATCAAATCAAAGTGAGTATGAGGAAGGAACATCCACGGCAAACGAGGATGGATATTCAAGTGATGAATATGAAGGAAGCGAGGATGAAGAATTGTGTGATAAAAATGAAAAAAACGATGGTGAAACTGAATATGATCAATATGAAGAAAGCGATGATGATTGAGTTGTTTGTGTGTTTAATGACTTTTTTGGTTTCTTATGTTATTGTTTTATCTTTATATCTTGTTAGACTTTATATATGTTCTTTTTTAAATTGTTATAATATGTAGAAAAATTGATTTATATTATTACCTGTTGATTTTTTTATTATTATATTTTATTTTACTTAAATTGTACAGATGGATTTTAAGGGTAAAGAACCGAAACAATCTAAGAAGAATTTTTTTTCCATCCACGAGTGATCACATTCTTTCACACATGCCTAGGATGAGTCCTCCTCTTAGTTTTTCTCGTCCTTCTCAATCAACGACTTCATTATCACCTGAGTTTTTCATAGCCCCCTCCCCCTGGCTAGCACAGTACAATATCATTCCATGCCGACAATTCAACCTCCACTACTATTAATTTTATACCCATGCCTAATTTGCAACCTTTGAGTCATCGTGTCCCTGCTAGTCAGCATGATGGCTCACCACTGATTCCATCCTAGGGCGGGCATTATAATTAGCATGATGGTTCATTTTTTTTGCCTCCGTCATCATCCACTCAATTTTTGGATTGGAGGATTTTAGGTGGTTGCATCCTTATCTACTAGTATTGCTTCAGTTGCTCCTTCACGGAGACAGTATGCTGGTGGTACTGTAGAGTAAAATCATATGCACTGATTGATTATCGTACCCCATGGTGGCGGGTAAGTAATTCTTTAATTATTAGTTATTAGAATAAAGATCTAAATATATTTAACGAATGTTTATTTTACATATAATGCAAGTTCTTGCCATAGAATAAAGATCTATATATTTTTTCCTAGAAGCAGAAAAGTGAAAAGGCGAAGGCAAACAGAGCCTCCGGTAAGGGTGTCTCTTTGCACACCGTGGTTCAATCAGTTTTGCTGCCCATCGATTAAGATTGGTAATTTATTTATAAAATTTTACTTAGCTTTACTTATATGAGATTCAAGTAATAAACTCATATTTTTTATTTTGAAAGGAAAAGTTACATGGGGAATCATGTCTCCTGCTATTGTCTTTGAGAATGACATATAAGAAGAAGAAGAATAAGAAGAAGAAGAAGAAGAAGAAGAAGAAGAAGAAGAAGAAGGATGGTACAAGAGAAGGATGGGTCGAACTACGTGTATCATAGATATATGTAAGATTCTAAATTCAATGCTACCTTTATTCTTGGTTAAGATTAATTCGTGTATATAATGTTTGTCAACAATTTCAGGAAGGGTATCAAAAAAGTATAAAGGAGTGGCAACAAACTCAGCCCGATTCTCAATCGACGCCCGAAGATATGACTTCGATATGGAAACATGCAGCTGGTGGAGTAAATAAAGGTATAAAATATTTTAGTAATTATCTATATATGACTCCGTTTTAATATTATTTTTCTCAAGTTGTATGTTTCTTCTCTTGCTCATTTAAATATATTTTTATATTCTCATAAAAATAAATAAAGGTAGAGTCTACGGAGTTAGAGTGCAGCCGTTTCGTCTACTCGTCCATCCCGATTATTTAGTGGTGCTTCTGAATACTATATCAAATGATTAATGATGACCCGAATCCGTGTTTTTTCTACAAAAATNTCACTTTCAAATTCAGAGAAACCCTGGAATTAACAAAAATGGGCAATCCTGAGCCAAATCCTGTTTTCCGAAAACAAACAAAGGTTCAGAAAAAAAAGGATAGGTGCAGAGACTCAATGGAAGCTATTCTAACAAATGGAGTTAAATGCGTTGGTAGAGGAATCTTTACATCGAAACTTCAGAAAGAAAAAGAATGAAGTGAAGGATAAACGTATATACATACGTATTGAATACTATATCAAATGATTAATGATGACCCGAATCCATATTTTTTCTATAAAAAATAGAAGAGTTGGTGTGAATCGATTCTACATTGAAGAAAGAATCGAATATTCATTGATAAAATCATTCACTCCATAGTCTAATAGATCTTTTGAAAAACTGATTAATTGAACGAGAATAAAGATAGAGTCCCGTTCTACATGTCAATACTGGCAACAATGAAATTTATAGTAAGAGGAAAATCCGCTGATTTTAAAAATCGTGAGAGTTCAAGTCCCTCTATCCCCAAAAAGACTATTTCACTCCCCAACTATTTATCCGGCCTCCTTTCCTTAGCGGTTCCAAATTGACTTGGTGTGAATCGATTCTACATTGAAGAAAGAATTGAATATTCATTGATCAAATCATTCACTCCATAGTCTGATAGATCTTTTGAAGAACTGATTAATCGGACGAGAATAAAGATAGAGTCTCGTTCTACATGTTAATACCGACAACAATGATATTTATAGTAAGAGGAAAATCCGTCAACTTTAAAAATCGTGAGGGTTCAAGTCCTTCTATCCCCGAAAAGACTATTTCACTCCCCAACTATTTATCCGACCCCCTTTCCTTAGCTGTTCCAAATTCCTTATCTTTCTCATTCACTCTATTCTTTTAGAAATGGATTTGAGCGTAAATGGATTTCTCTTATCACAAGTCTTGTGATATATATGATACACATAGAAATGATCATCTTTGAGAAAGGAATCCTAGTTGAATGATTTCCTATCAATATCATTACTCATACTGAAACTTACAAAGTCATCTTTTTGAAGATCGAAGAAATTTGATAAAAAATTTAATCTACTTTTGTCCTTGTAATTGAAATAGACCCCAGTTCTCTAATAAAATGACGATATAACATTGGGAATAGTCGGGATAGCTCAGTTGGTAGAGCAGAGGACTGAAAATCCTCGTGTCACCAGTTCAAATTTGGTTCCTGGCACATGATTAATTTGTATGGATCTCTCTTCCCTCGAATTAATTTCTAATTAATTGATATAAATCAACATACATATTCTTTTAGAGTCTAGATTAGAGTGATAGCTTTATCCAGTTTAGTTTGGCGAGATACACCCTGTAACGACCCGGTCTGTCGTTACGTAAAAACCTGCATTTTAATTGTTGTTACTGACTTGTTATGGATTGGTTATACTGTAATTGATGTATTAGAGTTGGTAGGCTTGGAATCGAATGGTTGTAGTGAGAGTTTAATCATGTAGCCTTTAAAATAGCCTTAAAATGGGGAAAGTCAACTGAGAGTTGACTTATTTGTAAACGACCTCGGAATGTGAATTTTATGGCACGAATAGCTTCATTAGGTGATTTGGGACTTAGGAGTGTGTTCAGAATAATTTTGTGATGTCCGGTGTAGAATTAGGCTTGAATTGACGAAAGTTAGTTTTTGATGATTTTCGGTCGGTAGTGGAAAATAGGTTATCGGGGACGAAATGGAATTCCGACAGTTGGAACAGGTTCGTAATATCATTTTGGATATGTCTGCAAAATTTTAGGTCAATCGGAGTTGTTTTAAATAGTTTCGGCATCATTGGTGGATTTTAGAAATATCAAAGTTCTTAGGCTTGAATCCGATGTAAATTGGGTGTTTTGATGTTATTTTTGGTGTTTTGAGAGTGCAAATAAGTTTGAATCATGTTATGGGATATGTTGGTAAGTTTGGTTGGGGTCCCGAGGGGCTCGGGATTGATTTCGGGGGATTAACGGACTCATAAACATTGTTGGTTTTCTAGTTTTTGCACACACCAATTTCCTTCACGGCGATCGCGGGGGAATTAATGCAATCGCGGTGAGTTATTTTGGACAGGCACATTTTGCCCTGTGCGATCGGGAACACTGGTATGCGATCGAGTAGAGGGGCAGCAGAGCTGTGCGATCGTGGAGTGATGACCGCGATCGCGGAGGTTAAAAGGGGCTGGTCAGTGCGATCGCAGGACCTTGACCCCGATCGCGGAGGTCAAATAACTGGGCAGTATTTAAATAAACTCTTACGCGACCTAAACCCTTTTTACACCATTTTTGTACGGAGGAGAGCTCTTGAGGTGATTTTTGAAGAGGGAAATCAATGTTCTTCATATAGGTAAGTATTTTGGACCTTAAAACTCGTTTATAGATGATTATAGAACATAATCTCAGTATTAAATTCATGAAAATCAGTAGAAAAAAATATGGGGTTAGGGTTTGAGATTATGAGACCTTTAGGGGTCGATTTGAGGGGTCAAACAAACTCCAATTTTAGCATTCTTTATATGTACGGACTCGTGAGATGATGATGAACATTTTGGTATAAAAATTTTTGAGTTTCAGGACGCAGGCCCGGGGGTTAGGTTTTGACCAAATTCGGATTTTTGAGCTAAATTGATATTTTCGATTGGAATTTATTCCTTAAGCATAAATTGATGATAAAAATCTGAACTTGGTAGATTGGGAGCCTTCAGAGGTGGATTCGAGAGGCAAGCGTATTGTGGAATAGTTTTCGGGCTAGATCTAAGGTAAGTAACGTCTTTAAATCTTGTCCTGAGGGTATGAAACCCCGGACTATGCACCCTTTCACGGGTTTTGGAATAAAAAGGTTGAAACTTTGGAAATATCTTCCCTATTTAGGCGACTATTGAGTTGCTAAATCAACTTTTAAGCATGTGCTTAAATAGTAAGTATATATTTTGATATGTTTTGGGTTGTAAGCCACGTTTGGGTCCTAGTGCCGATCTATTTTCCCCTTGGGGGTTGTGTTTACTATATTTTCCTCACTGATCTGTTATGATTTTACACTCAGTCTTTTCCTGATAAATTGTTTTGACACTCAGAATATTTTGATACTATTTATTGAAAAATGAAACACTATTTTGGGTCGAGAACCCGGTATGTTTATAGCCTGAAAGGCAAATTGAGAGTGTCTGATTGAGTGAGGCTTTCAGGCCTATGTTGTGAGGATATGAGTGAGGCTTTCATGCCTATGTTATGAGTGATTTATGCCATGATGTGGCTTGTTATAGCACTTGGGTTGTAGGAGCCCCTTCGGAGTCTGTACACACCCCTAGTGAGCGCAGGTACCTAATGAGTGATGCCCGGGGGCTTATGCTAAGTGACTGTGAGGATTCCTGATAGGAAATGGTTATGAGAAATGATTTTGGCCCGAGGGGCAGATTTATGATGATTTTACTGAGTTTTTGAACTATGATTCACTTCGTTTTTCAAACTGGTTTTTACTGAGAATTTTACTGAGATATACTGATATTATACTTGTTTCTAAGGATTTCTAGAAACTGGTTTTGAACTTATGTTTTCGATGAATACTACCTGGTGACTTGGTGTTTTACTGGCTTTTGTGAATTGGTGTATATGTACTGTGTGTTTTATAATTCTCAGACTGTGATTTATTTTCATTACTACTGAGTTGGCGTACTCATAAAGACTCCATGTGCCCCTGTGCACAGATCCAGGTACCAGTTCGCAGCAGTAGCCGTCCCAGTTCTTAAGCAGCAGTTCACGGGATTTCGAGGTAGTTGTCCAGCGTCCACAGCTTCTCCACTTCCCTTCCTTATTTAGTCTTACCAATTGATTCGGAGACATATATTATAGTATTAGTAGAGTTAGATTTATTTTTTTAGATGCTCATGGCTATTGACTCCAGTTCTGGGGGGTTTGTTTAGAGTTGTTAGACTATTATTGGGGTGCTAAATCTTAAATACATTATTCTATGCTATGGTTGTTGTCTTATTATTAAATTGTGAATTATTATAATTGAACAAATGCGTAGTAATGTGATGGTTGGCTAGCCTAGTTCCACGATAGGCGCCATCACGTCCTATTAAGATTTTGGGTCGTGACAAGTTGGTGTCAGAGCTCTAGGTTACATAGGACTCAACGGTCATGAGCAGGTTTAGTAGAGTCTTGCGGATCAGTATGGAGACGTCTGTAATTATCTTCGAGAGGCTGCAGAACCCTTAGGAAACATTCCACATTCTTGAATTCATATCGTGCGAATCCATTTATTCAACCAAAAGCGTAACTCTTTGAATTCCTTTCATGTATTCGAATGCGCACGCGAGCGCTTAGTATCAGTTATGCGTCGACAGCTTGTGACTCCCATGGGTGAGATGTGATTTTTAACATGTTAATAATGGGGCAGTTAGAAGGACTTGAGGCCAGATTTTGTCTGTGGCTTGAGTGTTGAGATTTCAATTGGGTGAGCACATGTGTTTGGGGACTTATATGTCCGCTTGTGTCCTTATTGATGGAATCTTGTGACTAGATGACTACGTGGTGAGTGTGATCTGATAAGTTAGATGTATTCAGGTTGTTTTATATTGACAAGAATGGATTAGCGGGGAATGTGGCAAGAACCATTAAGTATTTGACTTCTATATTGAGTTAGAATATAGCTTCAAGTTGTGAGTATTGAAGGACCTCTCATGTAGTTTAGTTGTGGAGTGAAGTGGGTTTTTCCGTTATGTTATGAGTTCTGGGTGATGTGTTTTGGGTTGACCAATGCCCTAGCAGCGTCTATGTATTTGATTGTCGGTGTATTCAGCCGTGTTATAACTCCTTTGTTATTGTATTTATTGATGGCATCCTGTCGTACTCTCGTATCCAGGGATAGCATACTCGGCATTTGATGATGGTATTACAAGGATATAGGGAGGAGAAGCCTTGTGCGAAGTTCTCCAAATATGAATTGTTGGCTCAATTCAGTAGCATTCTTGGGACACGTGGTGTCCAGTGAAGGTATCTATGTGGTCAGACAAGTGTGAGTAGAGCTTCCAGAAGCTCAAGAATTCCTTGACCACAACTCCAGTGTTAGTATTGCCATCAGCTTCAGGTTCTTATACCGCTTAATGGGATGTCTCGAGGGCAGGCAGTGTTTGTGTTCGAATGTAGGAAGGTATAGTTATTGCATGATAGCTATGAAGCAGGGGTATCTCCTGCGGGTTGTCTTGAGGTGTGTGATCCTTATGTTTATCTATAGCAAGTTCTTCTCTACCAATAGATGATGTATGTTGTAATTTGAGTTTAGCTTGCTTGTGGGAGTTGGCATGACCATTACAATGGTGGATGCATGATTTGTAATTGATTTGAGTGTTAGATGACTTGGGACATATAAGCTTATGGAGGATTTAGTTGAACCTCACCACAGCATGGTGGCAGTGATAGTGTATGGGCATCGTGTGTTATTGTTTGTCTTGATCCTTGGCTTCGAGCCAAGTGGGTATTCCATTAATGATAAGTTGATTACACGATTATGTGTTGTATTGGTTTCGGTTCGAGGTAGGATGGTGAATCAGTTAAGACCTACAGGGTGGAGTCTGGGAATGACTCGAGTGATGGAAATTTCTTCGATACAAGTTGTAATGTACTTTACGGATAGTGGAATTCATTGAATGATGGAGTTGTACTGGTAAGTGTAGAGTGTACAATGTATGAGTGTGCTTGTTGCTTCCAAGGTGTGGATTACTTTCCTAGTATGTGGATTGCAAGCAGGGTCAGGTCGTTCAGTTTACTTGGTTAGTGTAATTGAAACTGCGTAGAGTAAATGACGTTCAAGAATGGTTCAGAGAATTCAAGGTTATATGTAGCGGTCGAGGATCTTCAAGGTGTGAGAATGGATAGAACTGAGATTTACGGGGAAGGTGTCAAGGCTTGTGGTGTATTTAAATTATTATGGATTCTATCAATCAGTATCAGGAAAGGGAAGGTAATGACTTTAAATTCGCAGGAAGTCTCTTCAGGGTAAGTA
>ML413006.1:0-18956 GCA_005239525.1 Nicotiana knightiana | reverse complement strand
CGTATGTTAACACCTGCTACTTGGGAGGTCATTAATGATGTTATTCAATTTTTACATAAATTTTATATAGCTACTGTTGAGTTTTCTGGAGCATACTACCCTACTATTACAATGGTTTTAGTACATATAGCTGAAATTGCTTTTCTACTCTTTGAATTTAAGAAGAAAGAAAAATATACAGTTGCAGTTGAAGAAATGCAAGACAAATTCAAAAAATATTTCTTTCCAATTCCTCAGATTTACTTAATTGGCGCTGTTTTAAATCCTTCTATTAAGATGGCTGATTGTCACCAATTAATCAATGCTTTATATACTTACATGGAGGTTGGAGCAACTGAAACCCCAGATATTTTTGCTTGTATGAACAAACTAAATGATAATTTACAACAATTATATAATAATTATGCAAGTATAGTTGATTCTGTTGCTGTTAATGCCAATGTTAATCCCACTATGCAGTGTGCCACTTCTTCAGGTTCCACTACTTTGAATGATGATGAAATAGTTGATAGTTATAATATTTTTTCTACATTTGCTACAACTCAAACCAGTAGCAGAAACATTGATGAACTTCAATTCTACTTGCAGAAGCAAAAGGAGATTCGCACAAAGGAATTTTCAGCGTTGGGATGGTGGCGTGAGAATGAAAAGCAATTTCCTGTTCTTTCTGCTATGGCTCGGGACGTGCTGAATGTGCCAATTTCAACTGTTGCATCAGAGAGTGCATTTAGTCAAGCAAGACAACAACTAGGAGACACCCGTCACTCATTGGGAAGCAATGCTTTGGAAGTTTTAGTATGTTTCAGAGATTGGATTAGATCGGAACGAAGAAATCAAGGACGTGAAGATGTTGATAGCCCAGAAGACGAGGAACTTGGAGATATATTAACACATGGTAACCCATCTGAATTTAACACTCCAGAAGAAGGACAATCAGTTCATATTGATTATGAAGAACTTACAAGGGCAATGCAAAACCTTTGAATTTACTACTTGTCGAATTTAGTACTTAGTTGTAACTTGTAAGTTGTAAGAGTTGAATTTTGAAATTTGAAATTTGAAAATTGATAATTTGAAATACATGCTGCACTTGCAATTTATAAGTGCAATTTTTTCCATAATCATTGTTATCTTTATATATTTTACTTTATATTTTATACAAATTACAATACATGTACAAAAACTTGAAAAACAAAATTAAAAAGTTTGAAACCCCGCCCGCACCCCTACCCGCACGGGTTCATTTTTACCCGGATAAGTCCCAACCCGTTAAACCCGTTAAAAATTAACCGGTAAGAACCCGTAACCGCAATCCGTCCGGTTAAAAAAAAATGTAACCGGCCCGGCCCGCCCGTTAGACACCCTTAATCTAAATATCAGTCTCCTAAAATTGATGAAGAGATAGAAAAGATGAAGGGAGTCCCTTATGCATCTGCTGTGGGGAGTCTGATGTATGTTATGTTATGCACTAGACCTGATATCTGTTTTGTCGTTGGCGTTGTTAGCAGATTTCAGTCTAGTCCTGGGAGAGAGCATTGGACAACAGTATATATCAAGTACCTGAAAAGGACTAGGGATTACATGTTGATCTACCATTCGGATGACCTTGTGCCCATTGGGTATACTGATTCGGATTTCCAATCAGACAGAGATTCTAGAAAGTTTACCTCAGGAAATGTGTTTACTCTAGGAGGTGGAGCCATAAGTTGGAGGAGCATCAAGCAAACATGTGTTGTTGATTCCACCATGGAAGCCAAATATGTGGCAACCTCTGAAGCAGCCAAAGAGACGGTTTAGCTCGGGAACTTCCTGAGAGAGTTGAGTGTAGTTCCCTCGATTCAAGCACCAATAACACTTTATTGTGATAATAATGGTGCAGTTGCAAATTCGAAGGAGCCACGAAGCCATAAAAGAGCAAAGCACATTGAGCGTAAATATCATTTAATTCGTGAGATAGTGTAGAGAGGGAATGTAGTGGTCACCAAGATTGCGTCAGAGAACAACTTGGCGGACCCATTTACTAAGAGCTTACCCCAGAAGACTTTTGATAGGCATATAGATGGAATGGGTGTCAGAATTGTAGACACATGGTTATGATGGGAGATTGTTATGATATACTATAAGCCATGCGTATTGTTATAGTATTCATTATGGAACAATTATTTATTTACTTATTAAATTCAATAAAGTTTTATTTTAAATAGATCATGTATTGGTTTGTGTGTCCGTTGGTTATATAGTAAGATGATTTAGTGTATAGAGTTTAGCTTATACACGGAAGATTAAATCATCGGTTCTTATAAGTTATAAAGTTTATGTTTATAATCTAATAATGTAGTTGGACAAACCATCAGAATGATTGTAGCACAAGATTAAAAGTAATTTATCTTGATTATGGGAATGGTCTAATTTCAACTTCTTGTGCTAGTACATTTTGAATGTACTGAACGGATCAAGTAGAGATAATTATTTTATACTGACTTAATAAAATAATTTCTCTAGTCCATTCAATGTACTTATACTCTTAATCTTGATATAATTATTATTAGTTGTGTGTGTCACTTATTGTTCTGATTTATTAAAAGGCGAGATTCTTCCGGGAGTCAATAAGCCTGGTAAATTGGACAATAATGATATGCATTGGCAAAGTAATAATTAGTTGATAGAATCCATGTCTCGGTTTTTGAGATTGATGATACTCCTTTATGAAAGCTTATAAGTTTTCACGTGTAAACTCGGCCGGCAGATTTTATATCCGACACATGAAATAAGTTAAGCGAAAGTCTAAAGGAAGCAATCAATAAATTAAATTGTTAGTAATTTAATTTGATTGGTTAGTATCTGAATCTTAACATGGGGAGTTAAATAAGGTTTTATGGAAGAATTTCGAAATTGAACTAAGGAGTACAATTACGAATTTTTAGTGGAATAATTCGTAATTTATTATGGTAGAAAATAATTTCAAAATTTCGAAAATAATTCCATGATAGGAAGCCTTGTTAATTGAATCATGTGGTCCCTACTGTGCCTAAATAATAGAAAATAAAGAAAATCTTTCCTTAGTGGAAGAAGAAAACCTAATAGGTTTTGGAAAAGAGTTTTTTACCTAAAAACATAGCTATATATACATGGCATATAACTGGTCGTTTTTACACATAGAAAAACACACGTTTTCTTCCTTGAATTTTGCCCACCCAAAATTCTCTCTTTCCGAATATTATTTGGGTAACACAGTAGAAGACTGTGGAAGCTTGCTGAGGTATTGCAACTCTGGAACTGGAAACGGATATCGAATAATTTTGTTCACGCTTCAAGAGGTAACTCAAATAATCTTCATATGTACTAATTATTTAATTTACACGTAAATATGATGCTGTAATTGCTTCCGTTGCGATATATAATCCATCAGAAACATCTTAGAGGAAATTGATCGCGAACACTGATCACTGCAACTCACCCTCGTTTCTCCTCAAATATCCATAGCTAAATCCAAAAAAATCTCGAAGATTTTGCAGATCTCTGGATTGATATATTAGAAGTATTAACTTTGGTATTTTCGTAGAAAGCTCAATAACCATGGTGTCGACCGCTAAGCTCAAATCTGTTTGCTTTCACAATTTTTTTAATCTATTTTTGTTATTCCTTTATTTTCATAGCCCACGTGCTTTCAATTTTTCTAGTTCTGGTTCATTTCACATGCTCTAATTAGAGTCATTTTTAAGCCTTTTCATTTGGCCTCTTTATATGGCAATTATTCAAATTGCAACGGACATATATTTGGGGGTTTTCAGGCAATCTCCATTTAGTCGCGCAATGAAAACTAAGACAATAAGGTGGATAGTGGTGGACTAGTAGAGGGAGAGGAAGGTGATGGTTTGTTAAAGAGTAGGAGGAAAAAGAAAGAGAAAAGAATTTTAAAAGAAAAAATTGATCTCTCACGCTGTGAGAAATTGTGTAATACACGCATCATGTCACATCACAAAGTTGTGTCTAATTAATATATTTGAAATGTGATTGGAGTGCTCAAATAAAATTGACTTAAGATAAAGTGTTTAAGTGAAAAATATGAACGGGCTAGCGATGTATTTTGCCTATTAAAAATTATGATAATAGAAAATGTATAAGACACTGAATTGATTACATATCTAATTAATTAAGCACATAATTACAGAAAATTCATGTAATTAGACCTCAACTAACTTGAAATTAAGAGCGTAACTATTGTTATTGTTTGAAATTTCATAGGAAAAAAATCATGAGGCTTTGAACAAACAAAAGTAGGATTAGTTTATGGCATAGCTCTAGTTTCCTTTCTCTGGAGTAGAAGCATATTTTTAGTGGGCAACGGGACTTTACATAACTGTCACAGTTTTAAAAGAAATATAACAAATTTCTAGCATGAAATTTAATATTACAGATTTGGCAGAAAAATATTTATATTTGTAACACACAGTTCCATTAAAATATGAATATTAATTATTAATCCTTAAACATAAGTAATTTGAATGGGAAGTTAATAGTTCTTTGTACAAAAGTCATGCCTTTTTTCCCTCTTTAGCTTTCCTTCTTTTTTTTAGTCTTCTTAGTTTTGTTTTCTGCCGAAGCAAATATATTTTCTAAAATTTGTTCCATTCATTTTCTTTTTAATTATCTTTCTTAAGTTTTTCTCTTGCTTCTTTCTTCCTTTCTTAACATAAAGAATCTTACTTCGATAATAATATACGTTAATATATATAAAACGTATATATAAAAATATACAAAAAAAATATACATAAATAATACATCTTCAACTAAGACGACACTAAGACATGTGAAATATACATAAAAAATATATCTTTTTAAATTTAATTAAGATGGTATATAAATATACAATATATATATATAATACATCCTGAATTAAAATGGCACGTGACATATAAAATATATTTGAAATATACATTAAAAATACTTCTTAAAATAAGGTGGCACTTCACAAATAAATATACAAAAATTGTATACATAAAAATACATGTTGAATTAAAGTGATACTTGATATACAAAGTATAAAAGACATAAATCAATACATCTTGATTTAGGTGGCATTCACACATGCATCAAATTTTTTAAAATGGAGTGAAAAAGATGAATGTTGGACAGGGAGAATGGAAATGGACAAAAAAAGTATTTGCCATAATTAGTGAGTCGGTTAACATATTAAATATTGAACTTAATTTTTATAATATGCTAATAATGAAAAAAAGTGCTATTTATGAAATAAACAATAAATAATGCTATTTTTATAAATAATAGTTAAAAAAGAATCAAGCGTGTAAAAAATAATTTCGGAAGAACTTGAATTTCTTTTTCAAGTGAAGATGATAGTTGAAAATTAGAGTTGTGTTTGGACATGAATATAATTTTGGATTATTTTTGAAGTTTTGTAAATGATGTGAGGAAAATTTTTAAAAAACAATATTTTCATTTGAATACAATCTCATGCAAAAATCACGAGCCTCAATGAACACAAGAAGAATTCCTATTGTCATGTAAATCAATGAAAAAATATTTAACAGTATCACCGCCATAATCAAACTCACATGTGCGGCACCAATCAAAGGTGGATCTAAGATTATGTATTAAAACTATGAGTTTATATTTAATATTTGTTATAATTTTAATAGTTTTCAAATTTATACTATGCATCGGCCCCTGGTACCACTAGATTTACTTTTTCAACATATCTAAAGGAACCTCAAGAGATTTTCATATTGTTCTATGGTGAGAGAATTTGTGTTAAACTGTATACATATATTTTTCCCCACCAGAAGAAAAAGAAAAAAGAACCAACAAAAAGTCGACAAGTATCCAAAATTTACCTGAAAAAACTGAACAATTTGGAAAATACAAGAAAACAAAAACTATCCAATATTCGTGAGCTCATTGTCCAGTTGGCTCATTCTTGGCAAAATATGTACGTCCAAAACCTGAAACCCCAACGGAGTTTCCACCACCACCAAACTCGGCGGCTTGGCCACCACATCCACTATCGCGATACCATCACCGCCGCTGCGAACTACGCAGACTCTACCGCCGGCAGCCGCCATATGTTGTGCACCTTTAAGCATCTCATTCTCCAAAACCTCCACCCAGCTGTCATTTCCTGGATAATACTTTCTCAATGCTCCTTTAGATCCATCCACCATGTAAATAATTTCCTCCTCCATCGCCGCCGCCGGACCTCTCCAACCCACTAGCATCCCCTCCGGCATCTCCTGCCACGTGTCCTTTTCAACGTCGTAGATGATTCCTTCCTTTGCAGCATTGCCTTTCACGTTCACCATACACAGCTTCCCTCTCCAACCCACTGCTTCAATCGCTTCCCTACTGAACTTTCCATCCTTAAGAACGCCCATTTTCTCCCATTTCCATCCACTTTTAGTATCCTTGTCTTTATCGTGATGGCGGTTACAGCCGTAATGGGTGCAGTAACAATAGCTGTTGTTACTTTTCAGGTCCCACTTCTCAACCGACCGAGCTACCTCTTGGTTGTAGTGGGAACCAATTCCACTCGCAACGTAAACCACGCCGCGTGACGCACCAGCAGCACACCACCGTCGCGGTGTGGCGAGTGGGGGACCGTAAGTCCATTTTCGGCTGAGCGGATTGAAAACAAGGGGCCGAGATAAGGCCGGCAATAGATGGTCAGTGGTTGCAGCAAGGAGAACGAATTTGCCAGAAACGCTCACCCATTGAATCGGAAGGTGACGGGAGATGAAAGAAGGGTGACTAAGGAGGAGACGAAGAGGCGGTTCAAGCGGTGGAGGAGGAAGTAAGTGCCATTTGGATGAAAAGGGATCGAAGTTGGCGAATTCGACCGAATCCTCATATTGATTTGTTTGCTCCTTAGATTGTGAAGGTTTCAATAACGAATAGATAGATAAAAAGGGGGGAAAAGAAGGAGAATAAAGGAGCCGGCGCCAAGATTGACAAATGGGGTAAAGAGTCAAAGGTTGTTGTACAAGAGAGAGGCAAATTTGAGCTATATCATCAGGAAGTCCAGGAATCAAGGACTGATGATAATGATTCTTTCGGCGTTTAATGGCAGCTCCGGCAGCGGCGATGGTGGCGGAGTTGTTCATTGGATAGGGGACGGTGTAAGAGTGGGATAAGAAGTTGTAAGACTTTGGACTTTATGCCATTACTTTAATGGCCTGAAAAGTTATGTTGTCCTTCAAAAGGAAGTGAGTAAAGAGATAGAGAGAGAAGGATCAGAATTAAAAGGCAAAAGTTGGATAGAAGTTAGGAGGAACATAGACATTACCGATCTTATCCTTTTTGTTTTTATTTTTTTCTAATTGAACAAGGTTTTCACTAGTAGTATTAAATTGGGACGGTCTTAGTGGGATAAATGAAATAGGAACCCACACGGGATCATATTGCATCTGAAATTTTCTTCCAAACTGGTCATGATGTTGAGAATATTAGCTAGCGTTTGGTCGTACATTCTTAAATTTGTTTTGAAAAATTTAATTCGGGTGAAATTTGGTTAAAAGATGAAAATGTGTTTGGATATAAGATTTCAAAATATATTTTACTTTTTTTTTAAAATAAATGAAACATGACTTATATTCACAAGTTCTAAAAACTATCACAAATACCTAACAATACTCGTATCAATAACATTCATTATATTATCGCAAACCATAATCCTGAACATATATAAATTTAGTATAAAATTATCATTTTTATAATGAACTACATAATACACTATCAGATGATCGAGAAGACGAAACATCGTTATTACAAAATAAAAAATGGTGAGCTCTTTTATAAAATACAAAATTTTGGGCAATTTTTAAAAGTAATGTTTACATTCATATACACTATTTGAAACTTTATTACCCTCCATACTCAAATTCAATTTAATTACATCCTATATATAAATTTACCCACTATATACACTTTAGAAATTAAATGAGTATCCCTTCATATTATGAACCAATTATTTTTCATCCTTATTCTNTTGAGATATATATATATATATATATATATCTCAATCCCCAATTCCAGTAATGTACAACAAAGGAAAAGAGAACAACAATTCCATGCTTATTGAAATTTCATAAATGTAGAGCTGAAGGTGTTGCACAAATGGTGTTCAAATTTAAGTAATGTTGCACAATTAGTGCTCAAATTGAAATTGTCAATCAATAAATTTTGAAGGTTTTTTACTCTCCACCATTGATATCCAACTAAAAACTTTGAAGTTTTGAATTCGAATTTAGGTTTTCAAAAATCATTATTTGTTTGGATTGGGTGTTGTTGCAAACAATTGAGAATATTGTTTAGAGTTTATATCTCAATTTTGAGGGTGCTCTGGTGAAGATTAGACTTGATTTAGGTTGAATTTTAGATTGAAGCTCGAAGAAGAAGAAGAAGAAGAAGAAGAAGACATGGCATACATTATACTTACGAAATTGTAGTAAAATTATAATAAAATTGTAGAAAAATTATATTATATTATTTATACATTTTTTTTATTTAAATATTGTATGAAAGTTGAAAAATATTATATAAAATTTTTATT
Organism: Nicotiana knightiana; assembly: GCA_005239525.1. Classification (NCBI taxonomy): domain Eukaryota; kingdom Viridiplantae; phylum Streptophyta; class Magnoliopsida; order Solanales; family Solanaceae; genus Nicotiana; species Nicotiana knightiana. Next base: position 10,390 of record ML413006.1, on the reverse strand, counting down.
TATATTGTATGATATTGTAGTTGTATATAACTGGGTAGAAACAGTGTATGAAAGTTGTAGATAAGTCGTATAATATATAATTAGTTATATGAAATTTATTTTTACTATTTCTAAATCAAATACAAAAGACATATTGTATAAAATTTGCATAAAAATTGTATTTAAGTTGTATGATATTTGTAGTTGTATTTAACTATGTAGAAATAATGTATGAAAGTTGTATAATATATAATTAGTTGATATGAAATTTATTTTTACTATGTATAAATCACCTACAAAATATACAAAAGACATATTGTATAAAATTTGTAGAAAATATGTGGGACTCACCGCCAGCACACATTAAAAAATAAAATCAAAATTTCAGATTCTAATCAATTAGAATTTTTTTTAAATATTTAGCTTGTATAAAATTAGTTTTTGGAACTTCTTCTTTTGCTTATATTTTTTACTTCCTTTTTAAACTTTGATTTTAACAAAGGGCGAATTGGCGAATTTGTGACCCGCCGCAATCAATGCTGATGTCACTTTACTTGTATTTGAGCCTACCTTAAGCACACTCAAATTCAGAAAATTGTGTTTACCTGATTTCTTACCAATTATAAGAACACGTGCTAATTTAATTTGCTTGATTGTCCAGCTCCCCAAAAACAAAAGTGATTATTAGATGATGGAGGGAGGAGGGAAAAAAACTTCAATTATTCAATTATTTTTGTTACTTCGTTAATAAGACCACCCTAATTGCAGTAATATGTGTGTGTGTATGCATTTAATTGATTACCGTATATTAAGGCGGAAGAAAAATAAGAAAAGAGAAGAAGAGAAAAAAAGGAAAATGATGTAACTAAATCTCTTGATTGAAGGCACTAATAATGGATTGGAAGCCTTTTATGTTTATATTTTGTAGATAAAACTTGTTTAGGTCGGATAATTAACTAAACATGGATATTTTTAGTAATAAAGTTTTAAATAGTGTATAGGAACGAAAAAAATTCCTTTTTAAAATGTAATAGTAATATTTTGGGCCTGAGGAGTTAGGGGAGAAGTTGTTAGCTATGAGGGCTTGAATGAGTAGGTGAGACGCGTCTAGTATGTGGTTCACGACTGCGAATTGCACTAGGGTAGCTGCTAGAGAGGTCTTAGGGGTCACGAAAGGCTCTCCTGGGGGTCATAAAGGGGAGTGGTGGTGGAATGAAGAGGTCCAAGGTAAAGTGAAAACTAAGAAAGCTGCGTATTTGAAGCTAGTGGAGAGCAAAAATGAGGAGGAAAAAAGGACTTATCGAGAGTGTTACAGAAAAGCAAAGAAAGAGGCAAAGTTAGTAGCTACGACGACTAAGAATGCGGCATTTGCTCGTTTGTACGAGTAGCTCGGGGACATAGGCAGGGACAAGAAGTTGTACCGATTGGCCAAGGTGAGGGAGGGGAAAGCCTGAAACTTAGACCAAGTCAAGTGCATCAAGGACGAGGATAGAAAAGTATTGATGGACGAGGCACTTATTAGGAGAAGATGCAGACATACTTCCATAAACTGTTGAATGAGGAGGGGGATAGACGCATTGTGCTGGGTGAGTTGGAGCACTCCGAGAGTCGGCGGGATTTTGGGTACTGTAGGCGGATTATGGTAGAGGAGGTGGAAGGGGCGATCTGTAAGATGTGTAGGGATAGAGCGACGGGGCCAGACAAAATCCCGGTGGAATTTTGGAAGAACGCGGGGCGAGCAAGTTTGAAGTGGCTCACTAGACTGTTTAATATTATTTTTAAGACAAAAAAGATGCCCGAAGAATGGAGGTAGAGTACGATGGTTCCGCTTTACAAGAACAAAGGTGGTGTCTAAAATTGCAATAATTATAGGGGTATCAAACTGTTGAGTCACACTATGAAGGTTTGGGAGAGGGTGGCAGAGGCCAGGGTGAGGAGGTGCGTGGTTATTTTTGAGAATCAGTTTGGATTCATGCCGAGGCGTTCGACTACGGAAACAATTCATCTAGTAAGGAGAGTAGTTGAGCAATATAGGGAGAGGAAAAAGGACTTGCAGATGGTGTTTATTGACCTTGAGAAAGCGTACAATAAAGTCCCGAGTGAGGTCCTGTGGAGGTGTTTGAAGGTTAGCGGCATTCCAGTAGTGTACATTAAGGTGATTAAGGATATGTATGATGATGCTAAGACTCAGGTGAGGACTGTGGGTGGTGACTCGAAGCATTTTCCTGTGGTGATGGGATTGCACCAGGGATCGGTTCTTAGCCTGTTTTTATTTGCCTTGGTGATGGATGTACTGTCGCGACACATCCAAGGAGAGGTTCCTTGGTACATGCTATTTGCCGATGATATAGTGTTGATTGATGAGACTTGAAGCGGAGTTAACGTGAGGTTAGAGGTTTGAAGACAAATCTTGGAGTCTAAAGGTTTCAAACTAAGTAGAACCAAGACAAAATACTTGGAGTACAAATTTAGTGACAGGACCCATGATGCTTGATGCTTAAGTTCTCCCCAAGAGAGCGAGTTTTAAGTATCTCGGGTCTATTATCCAAGGTAACAGGGAGATTGACGAAGATGTCGCACATCGCAACAGAGCGGGATGGATGAAGTGGAGGCTTGCTTCCGGGGTTTTATGTGATAAGAATATGCAACCAATACTTAAGGGTAAGTTTTATGGAGTGGTGGTTCGACCGACTATGCTGTATGGGGTTGAGTGTTGGCCAGTCAAGAACTCCCACGTGCAGAAGATGAAAGGAGCATAAATGAGGATGTTGAGATGGATGTGTGGGTGTACCAGGAGAGATAAGATTAAGAATGAAGCTATCGGAGACAGAGTGAGAGTAGCCTCCGTGGAAGACAAGATGCGGGAGTCGAGGTTGAGATGATTCAGACGTGTTAAGAGAATAAGCATTGATGCTCCTGTTAGGAGGTGTGAGAGGTTGGCGATGGAGAGTTTGAGAAGAGGTCGATGTAGGCCTAAGAATAGGCCTAAGAAGTACTGGGGAGAGGTGATTAGACAGGACATGGCGCTGCTTCAACTCACTGAGGACATGACCCTTGATAGAAGGGTGTGTAGCTCGAGGATTAAGGTAGAAGGTTAGTGGGTAGTTTTTAGTTGTTCACCGATAGTCTTAGTAGCACGCATGCCCCTTCATGTTCTTAGATTTTTTATGTGGTTGTGTTCGCCTCAGGTATTGTATTCCCTGTTTCTATTATTTGGTACTACTTATCCCTTATCTCTCCTTTTTTCTTTTATCTTCCTTCTTTCTTTGATTTCCTCATCTTCTTCGTATCCTTCTTGTGCTGAGGGTCTATTAGAGACAACCTCTCTACCTGCATCAGGTTGGGGTAAGGTCTGCGTACAAACTACCCTCCCCAAACCCCACTTGTTGGGAACATACTGGGTTTTGTTGTTGTTGTTGTTGTTGTTGTTGTTGTTGATGATGATATTTTGGGCCAAAACCAACTCTTAAGCTGATTTTGGGATTTGGACTTTGGGTTTTGGGAATTTACCAAAATATAGATAAAATCTATGGCCAAATATGTATTTGCCAAAAAAATCCCAAATATATTTTGCAAAATCTATGGCCAAACGGGTCCTTAATGTTTTCTATTCAAGTTTGGGAACTTTTTATTTCGTCCACAAAGATTTATTCCTGTTCATTTTTGTCCCTAAAGCTTGTACTTGCACCAATTCTAGTCCCGATCTATTTTTTCGGGTTTAGATAAAAAATAGAGTATTAAGATTTGCTCTATTTCGATGTAGATAATTATAAAAGTAAGTAGAATAACAATCATTCAACCGATTGCTCTTGTTCTTATCACTCCTTAACTTATATAAATGGGAGAGATAGAGAGAGAGAGTGCACGCACTCATCAAGCAAGAATGAATGTCAAAGAGAAGATGCGCAAGCTAGAGGGTAAACCAAATTGTTCGAAATTGTGAGTTCAATTTTAAATTGGTTTCATTTGACATCATGATTAGGAACCTTTACTACATTTTATGGATATCTCGATTATTATTGATGATCTGTAAATTTGAAAAAAATTAATATTTTTATTTTAGTTGGCTAAAATATAACAAGGTTTGCTAGGGAAGGTGACAATTAAGATCATAAGTTTGAGATCAATTCTAACCAAGTTCAATTCAACTCAATCACCAGTTTTATTTATCCACAAAGCAAACTGGATTAACTTGACAAATTAATTGAATGTGTACCCCCATTACGGTCGGCAGTTAATGACAGGTTTACCTATTACGATTGGTAGTTAGTGACAGGTTTATGTTTAAGATAATAAAGCACCTCTCTTATGCTAAACAGCACTTATATCTCTCAGAATAACATTTTCACGGCACCACATTACCATAAGAATTAAGTTCATGTCATAATTCAAGTCATAACTAAGACATACTTGGGAAGGAAGTGTCGGGTTATACTTACGTATCGTTACAACAACGATAAATTCAGTGTAATCTTACACAGTAGAGTTTGAAGGGTAGAATATACGCATAGCTTACCCCTACCTTATGAAGGTAGATAGGCTCTTTCCTATACTTATACCGATCATTATACTATGTAATTATTGTGAATTCATATCTTATAGTTGTTCATTAGTAGTTCTAATAATAGTTTCCTAATTTTTGGAGAGATATTTGATATTTAACTGAAGTTAGAGAAACGAACAGACACGTATATGCATATAGATGACGTTAAACTGGTTGGACACTTTGATATATTATAATAATAATAATAATAATAATAATAATAATAATACTCCCCTGTGAATGTGATTAAAAACTGGCAAATGTAAATAGTTTTGGTCATCCAAACATAAAAGTTTTGCTCCCCTTTCTTCTTGTTCCTCATATTCGCCACAAAAGAAGTCAATTTCCTGCAGCAACATAATTGCATTTGTTCAAATTTTTCTAGTTTTTGTTGTTACATTTCAAAATTGTTATGGCAATAAATGTTAACAGAGACGTAAATCTAACTGCTTTAGATTTTCATTTTAAGGAGATTTCTTTTTATTAGGAATGGGAAGTCAACAAGGCTGCAAATTATATACAAAAGTGTTATATTATGAAGTTGGATATTAAGTCACAAGTATACGTCTAGAAAAAATCAGAGAAAGAGATATGAGCTAATTCCATAGATGGTCTGCTTATTTTTCACTTTATTGCATTAAATTATTAAATTAAACTTTTTAAAAAAAAGAATTACTTAAACATTATTTATATCGCGAAAGTCAGAAACTTTCTCATTCAACATAGGACGAAAGGTAAGAACGTAAGGTTCAATTGAAAATTTATTTGATTAAAGAAGAAAACAGTCCAAATGGAATGAAGGGCAATAAGGTAAATTGAAGTTAAGAAAGAAAAAGGTTGAATTGGACTTTTGCAATCAATGCGTGTTGGGTGAACGAAAAGGCTGAGACAGAGAAGCAAGATAATGGGATTTTAGGGGCCATTAGGTAGGCATAGGGAGAAGGTTGCTATTTGTACCTCGTGTTCGTTTACACTTTTAAATTTATATATAAATTTATTATGTGTAAAAATAAATCTTTAATATATAAAAAAAAAAGATAGGGTCATAAAATTAAAAATAAATTTATAAAAATTCAAAAAACCAATTGACCCAGGGGAAAAAGAACCGTATATATACATAAATGAGAAAAGGTGGTGTATAATTTAGTCCAAAAGAAAAAGAAAAAAAATGTTGAGTGAGTGGCTTATAAAAATAGCCTTTTCGGTACGCCATGCCAAATATTCTTCCTCTTATTCTATGTATGTTGCACTCTTTGACATGTCAACTTGCTGTGTTCTCCACATCATATTTCTCCCCTTATTTATGGACTCAAATGTTTTCCTCTTTATTTGGGATTTTGGAAATCTGTACTGATTGTCCAGTCCACTCGGCTTTTGCTTTCACGTCTCTCTCAAATTTCACTCACGAATTTTATAATATCTAAGTACCTTTCCTTCGACTTTAGCATAATATATATCTGTCCTTCAATTGGATATATGAGAGATATATTTTATTGGAGCAACTGCTATCACTAGTACTATTGCCGACAAGATTTAATAAACAACTAAGGATGCGACAAATTTGCTCTTTTCTTAGCTAGATTTGGTTGGTCATCGTCATCATTAATATATTTTTATTGTTACTATCCATATAAGTAGATTTTGACATTTATTAGAATTAGTTCATTTTTTATCAAGCACATTATTGAAATAGTTTCATAAAACATTTTAGAATCAGCAAAAATTTGTCTTTGAGTCGTAACAAATTATTCTGAAATTTTAAGCAATCAAAGGATGCTAAAACTTTCTGAAGCAATTTTGGTAAGATTCTATACATGCTGGACAAGTTAGCAAGTAATTAAAAAAAAAAAAATCATATTTGTATCATAGTTACGTAAAAAGTAAGTTTGGTTACTCAAAATGTAACGTCAAGAAGGATTTGGCACTATATTTAAAATAACATACCAGTTAAATATTTTAAAGAGAAATATCTAAAAGTACAAGAACGGATGAATTGTGTCCCTTTTAATTATTAGTAGCTAGTCGATTATCTAGGTAAGTAGATAAACAGAAATAAATAAAGTGCAGAAGTAAACTTGTTTATGCTTAAAAATAGATAACAATTGAATTTATACACGATTTTAGAGATATGTGGACTAATTCAATACAAGTGATTAATAATGTTAGATGACCAAATTAAAAGCCAAACCAGTAGTAGTATCGAGTCTGGGCTCGGTTATGAGCTTAACAATTAACCTGCCTTTGACTCGGAGCCAAACACTTATGATGAACTATGAGCAAAATTAAGGACTTTGAATCACTTTTAGGAGCAAAAAAAATAAATTTATATTACCTTGATATGCGTGTTACAGTGTCCCTATTGAATAATCAACTTCCTCTTTATATAGCAAGGGGGTTATACCCTAAGTAAAATTCTAAGAAAGGTAAAAAATATTTCTTTTCGCTAATCACTGATCTGCTGCCGACACGGGCCGAGATTCACGTCGTGATATCCGTACACAATCGTGCGTGGTCGTTTGGTAATGCTTTCCGAGGTCTTGGGACTTGAAACGGATCCGGGGGGGGGGGGGGGGGGGGGGGGGGGGTGGTGTGTGGTGTCGATGGGTCTGAGGGCAGGTGTTTTGTTTGGGCCTTGATACGAGAGACTCCTAGCTTCGATTCCAATTCCAATTCCAATTTCGTTTGCCCCACCAGAAAATCGGGGTGCTCATTAGCCTCGATTTTACTCGTATACAGATAGTCTCTCGTTTCTCAGAGAGTATGTTTGCCGAAACGATGAGGAACGATAGATGTTCTCCGGTTCCTTCCTCTGTATGTTATGACGAAGAAGTCGAAACTTCCCATCAGTCGCGTCTTTCTAACTTCGAACACGTGTCAATCATCGGCTGGTTGCCTCCGAATGCGAGACGTCGCCTACTCCCTATATAAAAGCTTCTATCGCCGGTTCTTTCTCCACTTTCTGATCAAGCTTCTACCTTCGAATTCTCTAGCGATCACCAACTTTCTTCAAACCTTCATATCTTCAACTTTGATCTTCGAATCCTCCTAGATGTTCTTAGGTTTTTACCCAGATTTTCTTCGAATCTTCTAACTCTGCTCTTCATCCTTCAAACTTGTCCTTCACACCTCTATACTTTTTCTTTAAATCATCAAACTTTCTCAGTAATGGCAAAAACTTTCAAGTCAGTCACTCAACAGGCGGCCTCTTCATCTTTCCAACCGGTCGTCGGTGCTGAGGCGGTCGCTCTAAAATAGTCATTCTTGAGACGACTACTCCCGTAGTGGCAGCCAACGAGTTGACTACCACTGAACCGGCTCCCGAGCCCCCCTTAAAAATGTTTATTCCCAGGGGCTATTCAATTGAGAACGACTTCAAGGTAGAGAAACCCTCATCCAAATAGGACCGGGTAAGGGAGCATCGAGGTATATATGCTCCGTTACCGAAGACGTCCTTCCCGCGCCCGAGAGGACTGTAAATGGTAAGGCAAAGGCGTAGTAGTCCCCGGGCCTGAGGATGCTATTACTATTTAAGTGTTTACACTTACCCCTTCACACCGGGCCCGGTAAACCCGGTTCTTTTGGATTTTTGCAAGAGGTACAAGTTATTCCTCGGGAAAATCCACCTATCCCTATGGAGGATCATGATCCTCCTCCGTTACTTCGTGAATAACACTGAGTCTCATCGGTTCAACATCAACCACATGCTTCGTCTATACAATCCCCGAATTTTCTGATGGGGCCTAATGAAGCTCACTCGCCGGGCCAGCAAGTCCCCCTTCTCGAGTATTGACGAAGATCGAGACCGAGGCTGGCAGGGGTGCTTCGTTCAGGTGAAGATTGAAGATCTGATCCCTCCCGAGTTTATGCCATTCCCTGAGAAGTGGAATGCATATTGTAAGTGCAGCCCTTCCTTAAGTGTCAATTTTTCTTCATTTACTTTCTCATCATTCGTGTTTGTGGTAGTACAACGGTTGCACGGGTTCTGAATGCGGTCCCCCGACTTAAGGAGTGGATCGAAGGCATCTGCAAACAGATGCATACTTCGAGCGCTCATGGCGCAAAATTTCGAAAGGCCGATGGGAGGCCCGTTCTTATGTAAGGTTCTCCTTCAAATAGCTATTATCGTGTCCTTAACTCACATCATACTAACCTTTCTTCTTTCTTTTATAGGTTTGCCTAAGACCACCGAGCTTAGGCCTTTGGAAGGGGACGAGGACGTATCCTTGTTTTTTGATCCCTTGGTTAGGGGACAACCCAGGGCTGCCGCGGGGAAAAGAAGAATAAGAAAAGAAAACCTTCGGTCTCCCCGAGTCCTGAGGTAAAACCAAAGAAGAGGGTGGATCGCAAGCCCAGGAAGAGCACCAGCTCTCGAGCGCCAGACTCCGATTTGCTTCTCCGTCTCAGGGATGATTCAGAAGAAGATAACATTTTTATCACCCATGGATCGACCCCTCTCAGGGAGCAGGAAACAGCCGAGGGGGAGACTCGTGAGGCCGACCTCCCTCAGACTCGAGGGCCGACCTCCCTTAGACTCGAGAGTCCAAAATGGAGATGGGGGTGGGACCCTCCGAGACGGCGGCTCCACTCCTAAGGAAGCACCCAGTGTAATAGAAATTATGGGGATGCCTTCCTACACCGAGTCCATGCTAGAGGAGGCCCAAGCAGGAAAGAAGAAGTCCAATGAAGGGGTTCATGGTGCGGACGATCCCCTTCATTCTTTCTTTGATGGTGTTGACTCATTTACTTTGGAAGATTTTTTCGGGCTGGCGGACCTAGAAGTCCCGAAGAAGGATACATCTTCAGAAGTTGGTGGGATGAGTTTGAGCCCAAAATTGATTACTCAGTTTCCCGTTTCGAGTATGGACCCCGGTCACAAGAGATCGATTATCTTTACTGTCCCGGAGGATGAACGTATCTATTTGCTCCCGTGGGAGTAGCTAACTACTTGCGATGCCTGGTGACTAAGGAAGACCAGGAAAAAATAAATGAGGTGGACGTGCCATATCTTTTCAACGAGGTATAGCAGGTGCTGAACCGGGTAAGCATCGTTACGTCTTTTTGAATTTTACTTAGGTTTTGATATCTCTCACGACTTTCATTTGTTTTGCAAGACTCGGTACTTCACCATGAAAGTTTCCTCTGGTACTGTGTCGAGGTCAATCAACTCGATCTTGAGCTCAATTGCGACTTCTGGACTTTAGTGGAAGGGTTCGCATTTGAGACCCTTGTCTTGCATTTGCGATTCTAGCAATTGCGTACACGACTTCGCAATTGCGACATCTGCAGCTGGATAAAAGGGGAGAAAATCGAGACTTAGCTCATTTTACACTATTTCTCAATACTAAACACTTTAGAGGCAATTTTCCAAGAGCATTTCCTCCCCAAAATTATTGAGCAACTCTAATTCATTGTTTTTTCAATTACCCATTACTTTTCATGGGATTTCAACATCAAATTTAGGATTCCCATGGCAGAAATTAGGGATTATGGTAGAAATTGGACATTTAGACCTCGAATTGGGGTCGTATTTCGATACAAATCACATAACCGGGCTCGGGAGTGAATGGGTAATCGGATTTTGGTCTGAATCTCGGGTTTTGACCAAGCGGGTTTGGGGTTGACTTTTGTTGACTTCTTAAAAAATGATAAACATTGAACCTCTTTCATTAATGAGTAGTTTCTAAAACTTATTTTGAATTATTTGATCGATAATTTGCTAGATTTAGTTTGTTTGGAGGCTTGTTGGAAAGGCAAGGCCGTGGTTGGTTGATTGATTTGATTCGCGAAGTGAGGTAAATGTTAGGTCTAACTGTTGGTTGATTTCCCAATGCACACGCAAGTGTACGTGGTCGACAAGTAATATAGGAT
>ML413005.1:27834-48228 GCA_005239525.1 Nicotiana knightiana | reverse complement strand
AGGCTATTTACTTTACTTAGGCTTCACAATTGAAACCAAATACACGGGAAACAAAATGTATGTTATAGCCTAATGTTCCAGCACCAAACACGTTAATGAGTATCTCAAAGCCACTCAGTTTCTTCCTAAATACTGCTAAAAAAAATTGAAGTACCCCGTTCGAGCTACATCCTTGGAAAAGAACCGTCGCCCAAAGAAAAACCAAGGGATACTACCTAGCTATCCTAAAAACAAAAACAAAATTTGGTATTTTTAATCGGACTTTATCCCTCAAGAAAATTGTCCAAAAGGTCCATCGTCGGAAAAAGTCCGAGCTTTTTCTAATTAATTTTTTTTCAATTTTTGTTTATTTATTTATTTTGAGAATCTAGACTATGTATACTACGAGTTCTAAAAGAAAAACTAATAAAAATACTGTATTTCAAATTTTAGTCTTTTAGATATGGATTAGAGGTACTGAGGTGGCATGCCATGTGACATCCACTTCATCAAATAGCAGTGCCACGTAGGATTGGATGTCCACCTTGAAAAAACTTAATAAAAGAGGTGTATATTTGAATCAATAGTATTACAACATGGATATATTTGGATCTAAAGTATAACGAGGATAAATTTAAAATTTTTCTCATAGTACAGAGGTATATTTGGCCCTTTGTCGTTATAAATATATAGGGAGGGAGGGTATTTTAGCAATTTCGTGTGTGAAGTTGTGAAATATATTACTCTCTCCATTTCAAAAAGATTGTCCTAACTTGACTTGCCATAAACTTTTGTAAAGAAGGAATGACTTTGGAGACATGTGATTTTAAATAAGTCATAAGCTATAAAACTTTTGAAAGTTGTGGTCTTAAATCTGCTATAGCAGTTGTGTAACTGTAACTACTTCCTATTTAGCAGATACTGAAAGGTGTCAATTTTTTTAAAATAGACTAATAAAAAAACAGTGTCAACCTTTTTAAAATAGGGGAGTAAGAAATTTATGAGATTCTGAATACACTACTTTTTATTATTTTAGATCCTTTCGAATTGGTATCAGATAAAAAAATTTCATTTTTTTTTACTTCTCTCTGAATTGTTGTCATTGATTCACAAGTACATTAAGGACAAATTTTGATCTTATAAGTAACTTTAAATCTCCCCACTAGAAAAATTAGTTTGAAGATTGCAATATACACGATGTTAATCAATCCAATAGTCAAGTATGCTTGTCTCACCAATTGCAACAACCATTTAAGATATATTTCCTTTCCACAAGAGTGCACCTATAAGATGCTTCCCCAGAATCGTTTTGATCATCAACATAGTTATTATTGTATTAGCCATTTTATTTTTCGAATATGTTATTCTATTTAGGTTTATTTACAGGTATTAGAGTTTCTATGCCTCTACTACCTCAAGATCAATAAGCCTTCAGCAAAGTATATCAAAATAAGTGGGTAAAACTCGAAGAAAAATATTCTTTGGGTATCTTTGACGGTCAAAACATCAACGAATAATGTGTTCCTCTTAAGACTTTGGATTAAAAGTGATCTTAAGACATGCTTAGTGAAAATAATTGAAGTACATAGAAAATAAATTGACTCACTTATTTCTATATAGACCCCTCAACACATAGTGTAAGTTAAACTCTAAAGTCATTGAATTAGTATAAACATTGATTTTAAGTTAGTTTTATCCCCGGTGAAACCGATCACAAATGTCTTGATAATACAAACACTATACAAAACCTCAAGAAGAAACAATTGACTTCACTATAAGTTTGTTATGATTTGAATGCCGGGACTCCATTCCTTCTACTTTTTAGTATTGCTCATGTTCTAACAAATATATGTGTTTTTTATACACTGTTTATTTATTTATTGACATGGGATGTACGAGTGACGCACGAGATGCACGTGTGATGGACGTGTGGCAAACACAGACACTTAATTTATTAAATTTACTTAAGACCTCTTATTAATCGCGACGACAAATGAAGATACAAAGAGTCAAACTATGAGCTACTTCGTCGTCAGAATTATTTTGGTCATTAGCACACTTATTGTTGCACTAGTCATTCCCTTTTTCGAATATATTATGACATTTATAGGCGCATTTACGAGCATTTGTCTGTTTATGTTGTTCCCGTGCATCTACTACCTCAAGATCAGGAAGCCCTACTTCAGGAGTTTCGGATATAGTTTATGTTTACTGAGATGATTTTAATTTTGGGTTATTCTGTTGCCATATATGGTACTTAAGTTTCATTGAAAAATATATAAGTCATATATCTATCAAAAATAAAGTATGATTCATGCTGTGTACTTCAAATAAATTATGTCCTGCTGTGATCTGGGCTGTTACCGTTAAAAGTATTCAATTTTGACTCCTAAACAATAACTTTTGGCAGCTACTCCATCTAAAATCTTTAATTGAATCATTTATGTGTATACAAGCCGAGTTGTCATTTTAAAGAGTGTGCATAATTTAGTATATACCGAATTATTGAACCACCACTAAAAAAATTTAGTATTGATTATGGTATTTGATTTATGTTTCTTAAAAAAAAATTAGTTATACGCAAGTTCAATAGGCACAATTCTTAGTTTAGGTGTCAAATGATGAAATTGGGCAAGCTTAAGGTGCAACACATGTATTCAATCGAAAAAAATAATGAATACCAATTTCATACAAAAATACATACTAACTTCCACATTATATATATTTAGATTATAACATATGTGGTTCATTCCATTGGAAACAGCATCTCTATCATCACAAGGTAGGGGTAAGGTTTCCATACACACTACTTTTTCCAGATTTCACAGTATGGAATAATACTGGGTATGTTGTTATTGTTGTTCGTGATTTTCATTCCTGTGAGGTAGTCCTTCTTGAATCTTCGCTCTTCAGTCCAATGGTCCAATAGTAGGCTCTAAAAGAAGAATCTATTCCACCTTTTCAAATATATGTTGTTTCTCTTTAATTAGAAAAGTTATACTAATAGGAAGTTGGGTATTCAAGAGGTTCTGTTGCTTTTCGTTTCTAAAGACACATATATTCATTACAACCTTTCCTTCTTTTGCTTGTTGGTTGCTCAGTAATCTCCACTTATATGATCCCTTTGTGATAATAACTCCTTTTTCAATGCCTCAAAAGCCTTGCCGAACTTTTCCAACTGCTCCACTGCATTCTTATTGTACATAAACTACAAGTCCAAGCCATCACTAGCAGCATTCTCTACCAGCTTCAGCAAAGTCTCGTACCTTTTAGTATTGGTAGGAGTTGTCTCCACCTCCAACTTTTCCAACACCCTCCCTACTATATGTATAATAAACTGCGAATCCGCAACATACCCATCATGCTCAGCACGTCATTGGCACCATCCTACACCCTTCTTTCTTGACTCGCCTTGGTGATACGGACTATATCAAACACAAAGGCTAAATCCTTCCAAGTAGTACTATTTTGACTATACTGTCTGGTCCAAACATGGGATGAGTGCAAAGTATATCAAAATGGGCCGGCAAAACTTGAAGAAAAATTGTTCTTTGGATAAAACATCAACGGATAATGTATTCCTCTTAAGGCTGTGAATTGGGGGTGATCTTAATTGAAGTACAAAGGGTAATAATTGAAAAAAAGAAACACTCAAAGAATATGCAATTTGTGAGTAATCAGTGCGCGAGTGAGCAAACACAAGGTGGCCTTGATGAACAAAGGCTTTAGCAAGAAATTGACCAAAGTTGCCAAAGCCCACTATGGCAATTTTGAGTCTTGTTGTCTGAGCATATTGATTTGTGACTAATGCTCCGTAATCATATGCATCGTCAATGGTACTTACGCTAAGGCAGCGGTGACGGCTGACATGGAATGGTGAAGAGAATGGAGTGGCGGCGATGGTGGGTGAGAAGAAACATATGTGGAGACAGGGTCGAAAAATTATATTATGTATATAGGTAAAATATTATATTTTAGAGGTATATAACATATATTGAGCATCTTTTGTCGGAGAATTTTTTCACTTCTTTCAAGTTTGAACACTCTAGGAAAAATTCGTGTTACTAGATGGAGATAGGTGTGAGTGGAGTTGGCTTGGATTGAAGTGAGCTCAAAGGCAACATGATTTTGTTATAACAATGGTGTATGTTTTAACCATTTCGTCCAATATATATAGACTTCAAAAGGATGTTAAAGCTCTTCTACTACAAAGTTGATAGGTATGTGCAGAAAACAAGGCCATGTGGTAACTCCTAATATATAGGAAAATATTGTAAACTTGATCTAAGGTGACATAGAGGAAAGTATTGTCAGAGTTGGACCCAAGAATTTATTGCAACGGGGCACAATATTCTGTTCAATCAGCGCCTCCTAAAGGCGTTTAGCGTTAAGGGTGTACACACATATATAACATTTCTGGTGAAATTTACGGGATTCGGTGACCCATCAACCTAAACCATAGGTCCGCCTCTGAGTATGGTATAAGTTATGGTGGATAAATATATTATATATAGTTAAGAAGGATCACCTGTTACCATCAGGAGGATTTGCCGATGACGGTCTCCTCACTTAATCATCCATCACTTTTTAAATACCATAAACTACTCCTAGCTATTTGGTACAAAAAAGATTTGCTTTTTATCTTGCTACTAAAGTTTTGTTGTCAATTTTTTGTGTGCAAAAAATTAAATGCGAATAAATTTCACTAAAATCAACATTTTATATAGGCTAATACAGCAAGGTTTGGAGCAATAAGATACAAGAAACTGCAATTTAACTAGTTCTAAAATAGTACACCATAAATGTTTGGAGCTGCTAGATATACTTCATTTTGGTAGTATCACATTACAAATTATTACATGAGATAATGCACGTATTAATCATTATAAGATAAGTAGCTATAAGAGATCATTTCCTCATCTAGTACCCGCATTGGAACTCGGATTTGAACCGTGTAAAGTCCATTAAAGTAGAAATCATTCTTTACTAGAGCTTTTACATTCTCGAGGCTTGAATCAAAATTCTAATTAAGGGTGAAGGGATCTTATATATCCATCCATCACGATCCTTGGTGATTGAATATACCTGGTACCTAAAGACGGACCCGAAATTAAATATATACTTGTTTCTCAAGGTATATAGCCATATACACATATTTATATAGGAATATCACTTTCAAACTTAACGGAGGTCGTGCTCCCCTACATTCCACGTAGGTCCGCTTCTATTGGTACCTATTACTAATAGTAGCCTTCAAAAATTTCAAATAATCGGCTAGAGAATTGATTAATGAGTAACCATTTTATGTGACCTTGCTGGCATAGGATCCTAATTCACGACAAAGAGTACGACAACTAGTGAGACTATTACGGTATGTTCGGTATGGTCGAAAATGTTTTCATATTTTCTTATGTTTTGTGGGCTTAAGTATTTAGAAAAATATTTTTCTTATGAATGAATTTTCATCTAATGTAAGAAAAATGACTTCCCTATCACTTGAAAAATATTTTTCAAACTTCCGTATGACCCTCCTCACCCCCATCCACCCCACCACCCAATTCACCCCAACCCCAACCCTGACCCACCTTGCCCACCCAGCACCCCTCGCCCCACCGACATCCCCGAATCGCTACCTTCGACCCCAATCCCGACCACCTGACTCTCGACCCGACCTCGCTCCACCCTACCCATCCCCAGTCGGCCACCCCTGCCCCACTCACGCCCTTGAACCTTTGGCGTGGTCCTTGGACCCTGACCTCTGGACTCCCCGATACCTTTAATATCAAATATAACTAATTTTAAGACAAACAATGGGGCGTCAAATATTGTAAACATTAGTGACGAAACTAAGTTGTCACCAATACCTTTAATTTTGTGGCTACCATTCCTCAATATTAATTGACGCCAATCCATTTTTTTAGTGGGAAACCTTAGTACGTAGGAGTGGCGGAGCCAAAATTTAATTAAGAAAGGTCAAAATATAAATAAAAAAACTCACAATGTAACTACCTAACTACACAGTGTAAGTTTTTTACTAAAGGGTGTCGATTGATACCCCTTGAGTGCATGTGGCTCCGCCACTGCTTAGTAGACATCAATTTTTCTATGAAATGTTCATTCTAAGAGTTATTAGACGTGAAGATTGCGTCAAGTGATTGTGATTTGATGAACTAGTCTACTCCAGACTTCTTTTTTATTTTATTTTAATTAATAGGTGTTAATTCCATTTCTCCAACAACTTGTAACATCAATGAATTGGAGTTTGTTTTCATGTCTATAGCAGGCTCTAAAACAAGAATCTGTTTATGCACCTTTTCAAATATTTATATTGTTTCTCTTTAACTAGAAAAGTAAATAATAGGTAGTTGGATATTAAAGTGGTTCTGTTGCTTTTCCTTTCTAAAGACACATATATTGTAACGATCTAGCCGGTCGTTCGGAGAGTTTAGTCCTATTTTTTTTATTTCTGCTTCATTATTCGTTGTTCAGCTCTATTATGTTGTGTCGGGTAGGTTGACTCGGGTTTGGAGTGATTTTGGAGAGAAATGAGACACTTAGTCTCTTAAGTTGGTTATTTAGTTGGAAAAGTCAACCGAAAGTTGACTTATAGGTAAATGATCTTGAAATTTGATTTTTATGGTTCGGATAGCTTCATTAGATGATTTGGGACTTAGGAATGTGGTCAGAATGTTATTCGGAGGTCCGTGGTAGAATTAGGCTTGAATTGGCGAAATTGAATTTTTGGCTATTTCCGGTCGGCAGTTGAAAATTAGCTATTAAGGTCGGAATGGATTTTCGGAAGTTGGAATAGGTTCGAAATGTAGTTTGTGATGTGTGTACAAAATTCCAGGTCATTCGGGCGTGGTTTGGTTAGTTTCGGCTTCGTTGGCGTATATCGGAAGTTTAGAAGTCCTTACGCTTGAATACGAGGGTAATTAGGTGATTTCATGTCGTTTTGAGTGTTCCGAGGGTTCTACTTAGTTCGTGTGTTAATATGTGACCTATTGGTATATTTGGTTGAGGCCTCGAGGGGTCCGGGGTGATTTCGAATGGTCATCAGAAGGTTTGGACTTGGAAAATGCAGCAAAATAGCTGCTGGTGCAATGTTTCTAATATTTCCGGACCTGCGGATAGGGGACCGCAGGTGTGAGGTCGCAGATGCGGTAGGGGAGCCGCAGATGCAGAATTGTCCATGAGGAGAAGAACCGCAAATGCGGTGAGGTGGACGCTTCTGTGGGACGGCAGGTGCGGTTCCTGGGGCGCAGATGCGGTCCTAGGCGTTTAAGTGAAAACTGTAGGAGCGGTTGATTGGACCGCAAAAGCGATCGCGCAGGTGCGGTTTAGCTGGGCAAAACATATGAATTCAAGCCTTCACAAAATTTGGGTTATTTTCCACCATTTGTGTTCGGAGTTGGAGCTTTTTGAGGGATTCAAGGGGGATCAGTTGGAGGTAATGTTTTTGAACTCAATACTCGATTCTATGGTGATTTCTAACTGATTAAGCATGAAATTTGTGGGATTTAAGTGTTAAAATTTGGGGAATTAGGGCTTGGAACTTGAGACTATGAATTGGGTGATTGAGGGGTCAAACAAAGTTAGATTTTCATAAATTTGGTAAGTATGGACTCGTGAGAGGATAAGGATTCTGCTTTCGTGATTTTTATTGGATTTCTAGACGTGGGCGCGGGGGTCGGGTTTGGCCAATTTCTGTATTTTTGATGTAATTTGATTATTTTTGTGTGGGTTTTGTTTCTTTAGCGTATATTGATCATATGAATCTGATTTTGAATAGATTCGAGGCCGAGTCGAGCGACAAGGACAACACGGAGTAGATTTTTATCCTGTTTGAGGTAAGTAACGATTGTAAATCTAGACGTGAGGGTATGAAACCCCAAAATTTTGTACTATTTCGATAAATGAGGTGACGCACATGCTAGGTGACGGGCGTGTGGGCGTGTACCAGTAGGGATTGTGACTTGATTCGTCCCGTGGAACGGTAGAGTTGCATATTTTGATAAACTCTATATAATATCCATGTGTTTTAGAAATGATTCTGTTATGCCATGTTTGGGGCCTTGTGTCATACTGTTTGGAACTTCCGGGGTATTTTACTATTATCCTCACACTATTTTTGATAGAAAGCATATCCTAAAACATGATTTATACCTGTTATTGTTTAATATTGTTCATCACTCTATTTTAATATATGAAAGTTATTTTGGGCTGAGTTCCTTGAGTTTGTACTGAAATGCCCAAGTGGCTTGAGGTTGATGACTGAGTGAGGCCGAGGGCCGGATTGTGAGGATATTTATGGATAGGGCTGCACGTCGCAGCGTTATATATATATATATATATGGATCAGGCTGCACGCCGCAGCGGTATAGCGCGTGGGATGTAGGAGCCCCTCAGGAGTCTGCACACCCCCAGTGAGCACAGTCGACTATATATGGACCGGGCTGCACGCCGCAGTGGTTATTGTAAGGTACCTATTGAGCATGAGTGCAGAGTGTGAGTGTTGATTGATAAGAGTTGAGTCACGAGTGACTGAGAGGCTTGTCCGAGGGGCTATATATGAGTGATACTTTGCCCGAGGGGATATATATGAAGGATACTTTGCCCGAGGGGTTTGTTTTTATGAAATTTATGTTTTCACTCTTCTTTTATACTGAGCCTCTATAGAAAATGTTGAACAAGTGTTTTGAACAACTTTCAATGAAACTGTTATTTCCACTGAGGTTTTTATATTATGAGATTTATATGATTTTAAATGCTCGTCACTACACTCAGTCTTTAGTTATAATTTTTACTTACTGAGTTGGCGTAGTCACGTTACTCCATGCACCCTGTGTGCACATTCAGGTGCCAGGGCATTAGGTTGAGAGCTGATCTGTTCCTTTCAGAGTATCCCGGGGATTTGCGAGGTAGCTGCACGGCGTTCACAGCCTTTCCTTTCTCCTTCATGTCTTTTAGCATTTATTTTCTCAGACTTATCATGTATTAAGTGAACAATATTAGACTTGTATTTTCTTTTAGTTGCTCATGACTAGTGACTCCGGGATCAGGCAGTGTTTGATGTTTTATATATTTTCGCTTGTTTTGAAATGCTTAAAAGGAAGATTTATGATAATATCTTATTTGTAAACAAATTAATGGAGAAGTGCTTTTATGCTATAATTGATGAATTGGCTAACCTAGTTCTACAATAGGCGCCATCACGGCAGGGTGGTTTAGGGTCGTGACAAGTTGGTATCAGAGCTCTAGATTACATAGGACTCACCAGTCATGAGTAGGTTTAGTAGAGTCTTGTGGGTCGACATGGAGACATCTGTACTTATCTTCGATAGGATGCAGAACCCTTAGTAAAAATTTCACATTCTTGAATTCTTGTCGTGCAAACCTGTTGATTCTGGTAATTAAATTTCTATTGTTTCATTGTCTCACAGATGGTGAGGACACGTGCTACCAGGCAGGATGATTAGCCACCAGTTAGGCCCGTGAGGGGTCGAGGTCGAGGTCGTGGTAGAGGTAGAGGTGCAGCCCGCGTAGCAGCCGGGGCAGTACCTATAGACCCACCTGTTATTCAGATTAGGTCCCAGCCGTAGATGTTCCAGCGGGACCAGTCCAGGCACCGGCTGTGCCTATTATTATCCCAGGTCTTCAAGAGACCTTGGCACAGATATTGACTGTGTGCACCAGTCCTGATCAGGTGGTCGTTGTTTCTTCTACAAATCAGACTCCTGCCGCCCGTACCCCCGAGCAGGTTGTTCAGGGACTTTAGACACCTGGGCCAGCCCCAGCTCATCCGGTTGCAACTGTTCAGGATTATGTGATTCATGTCATGCCAGATGACGAGCAGCGCATATTAGAGAGATTTAGTAGACTTCAGCCTCCGACGTTCAGCGGTGCAGAGGGCGAGGACACCCAAGGTTTCTTAAACAGTTGTCAAAGGATTCTGCGTACATTGGGTATATTGGAGACCAGTGGGGTCTGGTTCACTACCTTCCAGTTTTCAGGAGCTGCCTTTACTTGGTGAGAGGCTTATGAGAGGCGTAGGCCTATTGGTGCAGCACCCCTTACTTGGCAGCAATTCTCCGTTGTCTTTCTGGAGAAGTATGTGTCACAGTCCCGCAGAGAGGAGCTGCGCAGGCAGTTTGAGCAGTTGCGTCAGGGTGATCTGACCATGATGCAGTATGAGATGATATTTTCAGAGCTAACTCATCATGCCGTTTGGTTGGTTCCTACGGGTAGGGAGAGGATCCGGAGGTTCGTGGATGGTCTCTCATATCAACTTCGGATTCTCATGACCAGGGAGAGAGTATTAGGTGCTACGTTTGAGAAGGTTGTTGATATTTTTCGAGAGGTTGAGTCAGTTCGTCACCAGAAGCGATATGAGAGGGAGGCCAAGAGGCCTCGAGGATCTGGTAGTTTTGGTGGTGTCCCTTCAGGAGGACAGTTCCATTATGGCAAAGGTCGTCCATCAGGCAGGCTCAGTCAGCCCGCTCAGGTCATCTAAGGGATCATCTGGTCATGGTCCTCATAGTTCTCATCAGGGGCACCCATCATTCAGTGCCCTCCCAGCCCAGAGTTCATCCCCTGCACCATCAGTTCAGGGTTCCTCCACACCAGGTTCTTTTATCAGTTATCCCGGTGATAGGGGTTCCCTTCAGTCCCCGTCCCCCGCACCAGGGAGTTGTTACGAGTGTAGAGAGTTTGGTCATATGAGGAGGAAGTTTCCTCGTCTTCTTAGGGGTCCATCTCAGCAGAGGAGTCAGCCCTAGACTTCAGCTCCAGTTACTTCACCACCTGCCCAGGCAGCTAGGGGTGGGGGTCAGGCAGCTAGAGGCCGCCCTAGAGGGGGAGGTCGATCAGGTGGAGGTCAGGCCCATTTTTATGCACTTCCAGCCAGACCAGATGCTATGGCCTCAGATGCAGTGATTACATGTATCGTTTCAATTTGTCACCGAGATGCCTTAGTCTTATTTGATCCTGGTTCCATATATTCCTATGTTTCGTCATATTTTTCCCATTTTCTGGATATTCCCCATGAGTCCTTAGTTACATTTGTTCATGTGTTGACTCCGGTGGGCGATACTGTTGTTGTGGACCGTGTGTATTGGTCATGTGTAGTGTCTATTGGGGGTCTGGAGACCCGTGTATCTATTGTTATTCAGCATGGTTGACTTTGATGTGATATAGGGCATGTATTGTTTATCTCCATGTCATGATGTTCTAGATTGTCACGCTAAGACCACGACCTTAGCGATGTCGGGATTTCCGAGTGTAAGGACCCGTAAAATTTCTTGTTGTGGAAACCTCTGAAACAACTGAACTGAGTAAAAAGTACCCCGAGGCTTAAATAATATAATTTCTTTAGGAAGTAGGTGTCATGCGACGCACTATGCGATTGCACAGCGTGTATGCGGATCGCATATTGGTCGCATACCTAGGCAGAATACTGCCCCATTTGAAGTCAACTATGCGGTCTAGTATATGATCGCATAACGTGTATGCAGACCGCACAATTGGTCGCATACATGGGCAGTGTGTTATGGATTTTTAGACCATCTTGAGGGCCATTGTGCGGTTAGACATGCGAATCGCATGTCAGGAATGACCACATTCCTGTGTTGGGACCTATTTTTCTAATTTTTAAAATCTGACCCCAGTTCATTAAAACACCCTTCCCCTTCATTTTTAACCATTTTCTGAAAAAAAATTAGAGAGAGGGGAAAGAGGGTTCTTGAGAGAAAAAGCTTCATATTTACCAATTGGATTCTCAAAGTCACTCAGGCCTGGAAATTTTGAGTAATCATATTCTTCTTCATTCTAACAGGTAAGAATCCACAAATCCTTTTCGTTAGTTTTCTGATTTTAAGCAAAAGGGGGACTCTCATGAATTGATCCTTGAAAATATAAGTTTATACCTGGCATGCATGACCATTAATGTCCATAATCTAGTAAGAGGAAGCGGGTTGGGGTAAAGTTCACAAATAAGGGGTTAGCAATCTAAGGGGGGAGTCACATAGCAGTTGTTAAATGCTTAAAAAGAGTTCAAATCGTATGCATGATTTCCAATTATGAGTTGAATATGTGTTATTGTGAACTAGATTGACGGTACTAGTCGGTCCGGTGATTTGTGAGTAAAAGTTGAAAAGGAATTTCGACCCCAGGTATGTATGGCTAACTTTAATCTTCGTAGAATCCTCTTGTTGGGTCTGAGTATACGGCATGTGTACCTTGTTTGGAAAATATATGAGTTGATTGTTCAAATGTGTTGATACGTAAGATTCTGTTTTCTGATTTGTCCTAGTTGACTGTCATGTTACCGTGCTATATGTGGTTGTGAAAAGTGTTTTGATGTGCCTGTTACATTCTGTGCAAAGCTCGTAAATGCTATAGGGTATCGATATGAAAGGATGTGTAATGAATGATAGATTGTTGATGTTCCCAAGTGTGGGAATGCATATAATGGCTAAAAGTCGTGCGTGGAAAGTAATGAAAAGGAGTATTGTGAAACAATGTAACTGAATTGAACGATTGTTGCAACACCGTGTTCATGAAATTACTACTTGATGAGAGTTATGGTGCCTTGGGATCAAATACATAAATTGTTAATATTAACTTGTATTCTTGAATTGATGATTCTTGTGATGAAAATGTTTGTAGTTGCTGTTATGAAATATGATTGTCAGGTGGGATTGGGTTGCGCGCCGCAACACGAAGTAATAAGGATGATGGGTTGTGGTGATAAAGGTGGCCGAGGCAATAAGGGTGGCCGAGGTAATAAGGGCAGAATGTGATCGATATCACTACTGAAATGAAAATCTATGAGCTCTTGAATATGATGATGTTGAAAGGGGAAAAAGGAGAGATTGTGAAACTTGTTTGATTTTTAATGTTTCCTTCCACGTGCATTGATTAGTTGATGTTATTGATGTTCCTTAATTGTGTATTGCTTGATTGTACTTGGGATAAAATTTGTGTATACATACTAGTACTATTCCATAGTACTAACGTCCCTTTTGCCGGGGGCGCTACATCTTTTATATGGATGTAGGTGGGTCCATAGCAGGTTGCTCGGCACGCCGTTAGTGGTGCTTCCTCCACATCCTTCCTCAGATGTACTGGTGAGCCCCACTTCCTCTCGGGGCCATGTGTAGTTCATGCCATCTCCTTTTGAGTATATTATGTATTATAAGGTATAGCCGGGGCCTTGTTGCCGGCAAGTATTGTATAAACTCCTAGTACTCTTAGAGGCTCCGTAGAAACAGTGTGGGTAACATATATATGTATTTTGGGTAGTAAGCGCACTGTTCGGAAACGTGGTCCACATTGGTAAATGTTGTATATATTTCGTAAGTAATTGGCATCCTATGTTGGAAATGATAAAAAGTAGAAAAGAATTCAAGTTGTAAGTTTATGCTTTATTTATAAATGGCTATTTCACTTGGATAATGTATATTGAAATCACGGGGTAGTGCGTGGGATAGGAAAGGCAAAGCAGGTTCACTCGACTGGGGTCACCCGGTTGAGTGCCAGTCGCGTCCCTCGATTTTTTGGGCGTGACAAACTTGGTATTAGAGCCTAAGGTTTTAAAAGTGACCTAGGATATCTCGGAGCCGTGTCTAGTAGAGCCTTTCTTATCAGTGTGTTGTCGACCACATCTATAATTTGGGGGCTACATGGACATTTTGGAAACGCCCTTTTCATTGTTATTCTATATCGTGCGGAGGATTGGAAAGTGAGAATGTTCTTGTCTAACTCGTGCTCTGTTCCAAAATTTTCAGTGATGGCACCAAAGAATAGAGCTCGACTCATCCCAGAGACAAATGTCGCCCCAAGTGTGGCCGTAAATTCTGTGCCCGATGGTGCGGGTGAGAGCGAATCCCCGACCTAGAACCCACCTGGCCTTTCTATTCCAGATCAGAGTGTTCCTATTCCTGCTGCGGCAGAGGGTGCTACAACCCCTAACCCTTCTTCGGTACCAGCTTCAGGTCCCATTACTTCCGATGGGGACTGATGCGAGACTAAATTGCATAGTTTAAGATGTGATATATCTTACATTTTATGCGCATTAATGATAAAATTACACTTGTTATGTGCTTAATGGAGTTTATTTCATGTGTAGGTGAAGTGGAGATGGAAACGGAGCTAAAAGGATGCAAATACGTCGAAAAATACGCGAAAGGAGACACCCGGGCGATAGCCGGGCGACAGAGCCAAACAGCCTGACCCTGCCTGGCTAACGCCAGGCGTTTGGGCTGAAACGCCAGCCCCACCCTGGCGTTAGCCAGGCGTTTGGGCTGAAACGCCAGCCCTGGCCTGGCGTTAGCCAGGCGTTTGGGTCCAAACGCCAGGTCCCCAGTTCGGCCAGAAATCGAGTTTTGACGGGTTTAAGTGTTTTCTAATTGAAATAGAAGTCTCCTACACGGTTAGGGTTCACCCTAAACCTATAAATAGACTCCTAAAACACAACTACAAGGGGAGATTCACAGGGATACACAGAGATTCGAGTTTAGAGTGAATCCAAGGCAAAACATCAATTTGTACATATTTTCTTCCTTACTTTGTAGTTTAATTATGCAAGTTGTTTTAGATTTTATTATTATGAATTTGTTTAGCTAATTTCGTGTGGAACCCGTTGGGGAATAAACTTATTGTGATATTAATATAGCTTTGATTGGTTGATTAAACTCTATTTGTTCAACTACGTTCTTGTTGTAGTTGATTGAAGGGCCCTCAATTAGCTGTGCCTATTTATTATGTATCTACTTGAGAGAGAGTGCATATTTAGGTAATTGTTTGAACAACACCACTCCCAGAGTATAGACGAAAGTCATAACCGAGGGTTTAGAGGTTGGATTAGAGATAACGATACTTCGGGTGCAATCTAAGTGAACTGTAATGCAATCTAGCTAGCGTAACTTGAGAGAGTGCGTCTAGTAAATTATCATAATTATTTGAGAGAGATGAGATGTATGGTAGATAGAGCGTTCATGATTGATAGAGACGATTAATCAAGCTATACGAAGTATCCGACAAGTAAGTTCACCAGCGGGGGAAACTATAACCTTAGATTTTTATTACAATTGTTTATACATTAGTATAGCTAATCTTTGCTTTTAATCTTTAGTATTAGTAATTTAAATAACATCAGGTGACAACTGAGTACTAATTTAAATAGCGTGCTTGATACGTCAATTCCCTGTGGGATCGACTCTGGGCATAATACCCCAGGATTATATTTGCAACGCCCGCTTAGTCTTCTACAAGACATAGTTGAGCGATGGGGACCTCAGGGGAGCTATTCACATGTTGACCCAGTTAGTGGCCGCTCAGGCCCAAAGATCTCACGCTGCCCCTGCATCCTCTAGCGGACAGGGAGATTTTGCCGGTTCCAGAGTTAACCAGTTTCTGCGGTTGGCCCCTCCAGAGTTTTCAGGTATTGATCTAGAGCCCGATCTGCAGGACTTTTTAGATGAAATGTACAAGACGCTTCGGGTTATGAAGGCTACAAATACAGAGGGGGTTGAGTTAGCATCTTACAGGTTGAGGTGAACAGTGTATTCCTGGTTCGAGATGTGGGAGGATTCACGTGGGGAGGGAAGTCCTCCGGCGAGGTGGGATGAGTTCGTTGATGCTTTCATGGATCACTTCTTTCTTGCCGAGACTATGGCAGCCCATGCTATGGTGTTTGTGGTTCTTAAGTAGGGTAACATGAGTGTGTGGGAGTACCACCATGAGTTCGTGAGGTTGTCCAAGTACGCTCCTCAGTTGGTATCGACTATTGATGCCAGAGTTCGACGGTTTGTTCAGGGCCTCAGTCCCCTGGTTGTGAATGAAGCTGCTACAGCTGCCTTGCACTCAGACATGAATTATGGTAAGATAGTGGGATTCACCCAGGCCACGAAGGCTAGAAAATTAAAGATAAGGTCGGAGAGGGAGAGTATCAGCAGAGCCCGGTCAGCGGGTCACTTGGGGAGTTCAGCTGGAGGAGGGAGACTAGTTTAGGGGAGAGGACCATCAAGGCCATCCCAGTCTTATGCTAAGTCCTCATCCAGTGCACCGCCATCAGTGCACCGTTACCAACAGGGCAATCGCTCGGGACCAGGATCAGACAGTGGGAGACCCCATCAGTCCGGTCATCCAGGAAGGAGGTTCCAGCAGCAGAGGAGGGCTCCGTGCCCTAAGTGTGGGAGGTTCCATACCGAGTCTTGTTACCTGGATATCCCGATATGCTTTGGGTGTGGGGTGAGAAGCCATATTCAGCGGGATTGCCATACGCCCAGTCAGGGCATGGGTAGTGGTTTTGCTCAGCCATCCGGTTCTTCAGTCGCCGCATCTTCAGTACGTCCTCCATCTCCAGCAGAGTGTGGTGCAGTTAGAGGTGGAGCTCGTGGTAGAGGTGGACCCAGCCGGTTCTATGCTTTGAGTGGTCGCCAGAGTACGGAGACTTCTCCATATGTTGTTACAGGTATTCTGGCTGTTCAAGCCCTTGATTATTATGCTCTTATTGATCCGGGATCCTCCTTGTCCTATGTTACCCCATTTATTGCTTCAAGTTTTGGGATAGAACCTGAACAACTTCATGAGTCATTCTCTGTGTCGACTCCGGTTCGTGATTCCATTACAGCCGCACGAGTCTATAGGAATTGTGTTGTCACGGTGTGTGGTCGAGATACCACGGCCGATCTTATAGAACTAGGGATGGTAGATTTCAATGTTATCATGGGGATGTATTGGCTTTACTCATGCTTTGCTAAACTCGACTTCCGAACAAGAATTATGAGGCTAAAGTTTCCGAATGAGTCCGTTATTGAGTTGAAAGGGAATGGTGTGGTGCCAAGGGGTAGGTTTATTTCCTACCTTAAGGCCTTGAAGATGATTAGAAAGGGGTGTACTTATCATTTGGTCCGGGTTGCGGACACCACTTCAGAAGTGTCTGCCCCCGAGTCCATCCCAGTCGTGAATAAGTTTCTTGAAGTGTTTCCGGAAGAGCTTCCAGGGATTCCGCCAGATAGAGAGATCGATTTTTGGATTGATGTGTTGCCAGATTCGCAGCCAATATCTATTCCACCATACAGAATGGCGCAGAGTTGAGGGAGTTGAAGGAGCAGTTGAAAGACTTATTAGAGAAGGGGTTCATTCGGCCGAGTGTGTCGCCGTGGGGCGCTCCGGTTATTTTCGTCAGGAAGAAGGATGGGTCACTTCGGATGTGTATTGATTATCGGCAGGGTGCGAGGTTCTTATCCAAAATTGATTTACGATCGGGGTATCACCAGTTGAAGATCAGAGAGCAGGATATTCCTAAGACCTCCTTCAGAACTCGTTTTGGCCATTTTGAATTTTTAGTAATGTCCTTTGGACTGACTAATGCTCCAGCGGCTTTCATGGATCTTATGAATTGGGTTTTCAAACCGTTTCTTGACTCATTCGTGATTATTTTTATTGATGACATACTTTTCTACTCGCGTAGTCGGGAGGATCATGCTAATCACCTTAGGGTAGTTCTGTAGACTCTTTATCAACACCAATTGTATGCCAAGTTTTCAAAATGTGAATTTTGGTTGGATTTAGTCACATTTTTGGGTCATGTTGTCTCCAGAGAAGGGATTAAGGTTGATCCCCAGAAGATCACAACGGTAAAGGATTGGCCTAGACCAACGACCCCGACAGAGATTCATAATTTCTTGGGTCTAGCTGGGTATTATCGAAGGTTTGTGGAGGGGTTCTCTACCCTCGCCTCCCCATTGACTAAATTGACGCAAAAGAACTAAGTTCCAATGGTCTGACGCTTGTGAGAAGAGCTTTCAGAAATTGAAATCAAGATTGACTTCGGCACCGGTGTTAACTTTGCCAGAAGGCACGGAGAGATTTGTGGCTTATTGCGATGCTTCAAAGATCGGCTTGGGATGTGTGTTGATGCAACACGGGAAGGTTATAGCCTATGCTTCCAGGCAACTCAAGGATCACGAAAAGAATTATTCGACGCATGATTTAGAACTCGGGGCAGTTGTGTTTGCATTAAAAATCTGGCGGCATTATTTGTATGGGGTCCATGTGGACGTGTTCTCAGACCACAAGAGTCTCCACTACTTGTTCAAGCAGAAGGAGTTGAATTTAAGGCAGCGGCGATGGTTAGAATTGCTTAAGGATTATGATATGAATATTCTGTACCATCGGGGAAAAGCAAATGTAGTGCCCGACACTCTCAGTCGGAAGTCTATGGGTAGTCTGGCTCATTTGAGGGACGATCAGAGGCCGTTGGCTCGGGAGGTTTGTCAATTGGCTAGTCTGGGGGTCAGCCTCTCGACCTCAGACGAAGGGAAAGTCATGGTGCATAATGAGGCAGAATCATCACTTGTAGCAAAAGTCAAGGAGAAGCAGTTTATAGATCCAGCATTGGCGCTATTGAAGGAGGCAGTTTTGAATAACAAGATTTCGGCATTTTCACTCGGGAGCGATGATGGTGTTTTGCGGTGCCAGGGACGGTTATGTGTTCCTGATTTGGATAATCTTCAGGAGAGGGTGATGGCGAAAGCTCATAATTCCAGGTATTCCGTGCACCCAGGTTCTACGAAAATGTATCAAGATCTCCGGGAAGTTTATTGGTGGAGTGGTATGAAAAGAGGTGTGGAAGACATTGTATCCAAATGTCCGAATTGTCAGCAGGTGAAGGCCGAGCATCAGAGGCCTGGTGGGTTAACTCAGCTTATGGAAATTCCAATGTGGAAATGGGAAATGATCAACATGGATTTAGTGGTAGGGTTACCCCGCACTCAACGCAAGTTCGACTCTATTTGGGTGATAGTGGATCGACTCACGAAATCAGCTCACTTCTTGCCGGTCAAGTCCACCGATACTGCAAAACAGTACGCTCAGTTGTATACCAAGGATATAGTCAGGCTTTGTGGTATTCCAGTTTCCATTATCTTAGACTGAGGAGTCCAGTTCACAGCTAATTTTTGGAGGAAATTTCAGCTAGGTTTGGGTAGTCAGGTAAATCTCAGCACGACTTTTCATCCAAAGACTGATGTCCAGGCAGAGCGGACTATTCAGACGCTTGAAGATATGTTGCGAGCTTGTGAGTTAGACTTCAAGGATAGTTGGACTGATCATTTACCGCTTATCAAATTTGCTTACAATAACAACTTTAACGCTAGTATTTGGATGGCCCCATTTAAGGCATTGCACGGAAGAAGGTGTAAATCTCCGATTGGGTGGTTCGAGGTTGGTGAAGCAGAATTGTTAGGGCCAGATATTGTGCACCAAGCATTGGAAAAAGTCAGAGTCATTCGGGAGAGGATGAAAACTGCTCAGAGCCGTCAAAAATCCTATGCGGACGTTCGTCGAAGAGAATTGGAATTCCAAGTTGATGATTGGGTATTCTTGAAGGTATCTCCCATGAAGGGAGTGATGCGGTTTGGGAAGAAAGGGAAATTGAGCCCAAGGTATGTCGGGCCATATCGGATTGCTCAAAGGATAGGACAAGTGGCGTATAGGTTGGAATTACCCCCTGAATTGTCATTAGTGCACCCAGTTATCCACGTGTCCATGTTGAAAAAGGTGGTTAGAGATCCATCAGCCATCGTGCCGGTTGAGACTATTGAGGTTAATGAAGAATTATCATATGAAGAGGTTCTGATTGCTATTCTTGATAGACAATTCCGTAGATTGAGGAACAACGAAATTGCTTCAGCTAAAGTATTGTGGCGAAGTCAACTTATTGAGGAAGCCACGTGGGAAGCGGAAAATTAGATGAAAGAAAAATATCCTCGTTTGTTTGAATAAGTCTAGTACTGATCGTCGGAGCTGTCATCTCTAAGCAAATCATATTTTATGTTCAGTTTCGTGCAAAAGCACCCTATCTTCCCCTAATTGCCTTATTGTTGTAAATTCCCAATGTGTGCTAAAACTGAACTCACTGTTCCATTTGGGTAGTGTGCAACCCCGGAGGTAAATGAAAATTTTGTTGAACGCATGCGTTAGACAAGTGATTAATGGTAGAGTAGGTTGATAATGATTAATTGGAATGAACATAGTATATTGAGGTGATTGGGTTGTATGGGACTCATTAAAACGACCGAGTTTTGTGCAAATATGTGAATCATGTGCAAATTAGTGGTATAAGAAGAAAGAACTATGTGTAGTTGACAAAATGATTGAAAAATTTCCAATTGTTGAGGTATCAACGTTGTGTGTGAGTTATTGGGTGATTAAAACTGTGTAATGGTTCTTGGAAATATGTTTCGGGGGCTCTCTGGCAGGTAGATAGATCTAATTACAAAGGGAACTGTGGCGAAATTTTTCTGAAAGGTCGGAGTTGTGAAAATCGGGAAGTTGCATATCATGCTTTCAAAACGAAATGATTTCCAAAACCCTCATCCGAGGACGAATGATTTTTTTTAGGGGGGG
>ML413005.1:4873-27827 GCA_005239525.1 Nicotiana knightiana | reverse complement strand
AGATGTAAGGACCCGTAAAATTTCTTGTTGTGGGAACCCCTGAAACAACTGAACTGAGTAAAAAGTACCCCGAGGCTTAAAGAATATAATTTCTTCAGAAAATAGGTGTTATGCAACGCACTATGCGATCGCACAGCGTGTATGCAGACAGAATATTGGTCACATACCTAAGCAGAATACTGCCCCATCTGAAGTCAACTATGCGGTCCAATATGCGATCGCGTAACGTGTATGCGGACCGCACAATTGGTCGCATACTTGGGTAGTGTTTTCTAGATATTTGGCCCATCTTGAGGGCCATTGTGTGGTCACATCTGCGAACCGCATGTCAGGAATGCGACCGCATTCCTGACCGCATTCCTGTGTCGGGCCCTATTTTTCTAAATTTTAAAACCCGACCCCAGTTCATTAAAACACCCTTCCCTTTCATTTTAACCATTTTCTGAACAAAATTAGAGAGAGGGGAAAAAGGGTTCTTGAGAGAAAAATCTTCATCGTTACCAATTGGGTTCTCAAAGTCAATCAGGCCTGGAAATTTCGAGTAATCATCTTCTTCTTCATTCTAACAGGTAAGAATCCACAAACCCTTTTCGTTAGTTTTCTGATTTTAAACAATAGGGGGACTCTCATGAATTGATCCTTGAAAATATAAGTTTATACCTCGCATGCATGACCATTAATGTCCATAATCTAGTAAGAGGAAGCGGGTTGGGGTAATGTTCACAAATAAGGGGTTGGCAATCTAAGGGGGGAGTCACATAGCAGTTGTTAAATGTTTAAAAAGAGTTCAAATTGTATGCATGATTTCCAATTATGAGTTGAATATGTGTTATTTTGAACTAGATTGACGGTACTAGTCAGTCCGGTGATTTGTGAGTAAAAGTTGAAAAGGAATTTCGACCCCAGGTATGTATGGCTAACTTTAACCTTCGTAGAATCCTCTTGTTGGGTCTGAGTATATGGCATGTGTACCTTGTTTGGAAAATATGTGATGATTGTTCAAATGTGGTGAGACGTTAGATTCTATTCTCTGATTTGTCCTAGTTGACTATCATGTTACCGTGCTATATGTGGTTGTGAAAAGTGTTTGGATCTGCCTGTTTCATTCTGTGCAAAGCTCGTAAAGGCTAAATGGTATCGATATGAAAGGATGTGTAATGAATGACAGATTGTTGATGTTCCCAAGTGTGGGAATGCATATAATGGCTAAAAACCATGCGTGGAAAGTAATGAAAATGAGTATTGTGAAAAAATGTAACTGAATTGAACGATTGTGGCAACACAGTGTTCATGAAATTACTACTTGATGAGAGTTATGGTGCCTTGGGCTCAAATACATAAATTGTTAATATGAACTTGTATTCCTTGAATTGATGATTCTTGTGATGAAAATGTTTGTGGTTGCTGTTATGAAATATGATTGTCAGGTGGGATCAGGTTGTATGCCGCAACACGAAGTAATAAGGATGATGGGTTGTGGTGATAAGGGTGGCTGAGGCAATAAGGGTGGTTGAGCTAATAAGGGTGGAATGTGATCGATATCACTACTGAAATGAAAATTCATGAGCTCTTGAATATTTGATGATATTGAAAGGGGAAAAAGGAGAGATTGTGAAACTTGTTTGATTTTGGCTGTTTCCTTCCGCGTGCATTGATTAGTTGGTCTTATTGATGTTATTTAATTATGTATTATTTGATTGTAATTGGGATAAAGTTTGTTTATACATACTAGTAATATTCCAAAGTACTAAAGTCCCATTTGCCGAGGGCGCTACATCTTATATATGGATGTAGGTGGGTCCATAGCAGGTTGTTCGGCTCGTCATTAGTGGCGCTTCCTCCAATTCCTGTGCTGTACTGGTGAGCCCCACTTCCTCTCGGGGCCATGTGTAGTTCATGCCATCTTCTTTTGAGTATATTATGTATTGTAAGGTATAGCCGGGGCCTTGTTGCCAACAAGTATTGTATAATCTCCTAGTAATCTTAGAGGCTCCGTAGACACAGTGTGGGTAACATATATATGTATTTTGGGTAGTAAGCGCATAGTTCGGAACCATGTTCCACATTGGTAAATGTTGTATGTATTTCGTAAGTAATTGTCATCCTGTGTTGGGAATGATAAAAAGTAGAAAAGAATTCAAGTTGTATGTTTATGCTTAAGTTATAAATGGATATTTCACTTGGATAATGTATATTGAAATCACGGGGTAATGAGTGGGATAGGAAAGGCAAAGCAGGTTCGCTCGACTGGGGTCACCCGATTGAGTGTTGGTCGCGTCCCTTGATTTTTGGGGCGTGACACCGAGAGTTGAGTGGAGAGGTTCCATTGATTATGTGCCTAGCAGGGTGATTTCATACCTGAAGTCTCGGCGCATCGTGGAGAAAGGGTGTCTATCATATTTGGATTTTGTGAGGGATGTCAGTGCTGAGACTCGCACTTTTGATTCTGTTCCTATGGTCCGTGATTTTCCGGATGTATTCCCTGCAGACCTACTGGGCATGCCGCCCGACAGGGACATTCATTTTGGTATTGATTTGGTGCACGACACTCAGCCTATCGCTATTCCACTGTATCATATGGCACCGGCGGAGTTGAAGGAATTGAAAGAGCAGCTTCAAGAACTCCTAGTTAAAGGGTTCATTTGGCCTAATGTGTCACCTTGGGGTGCACAGTGTTATTTTTTAAGAAGAAGGATGGTTCAATGAGAATGTGTATTGACTACATGCAATTGAACAAGGTTACACTCAAGAATAATTACACTTTGCCTTGTATTGATGATTTGTTTGACGAGCTTCAGGGAGCCAGAGTGTTCTCTAATATTGATTTGAGATCCGGGTATCATCAGTTGATGATTCAGGATTTAGATATTCTTAAGACGGCTTTCAGGACCCGTTATGGCCATTATGAGTTTTTGACGATGTCTTTTGAGCTGACTAATGCCCTAGCAGTGTTCATGCATTTGATGAACAGCGTATTCCAACCATATTTGGATTCCTTTGTCATTGTGTTCATTGATGACATCCTGGTGTACTCTCATAGCCAGAAGGGGCATGCTCAACATTTGAGAGTTGTATTGCATAGATTGAGGGAGGAGAAACTTTATGCAAAGTTCTCCAAGTGTGAGTTTTCACTTGGCTCAGTAGCATTTTTGGGGCACGTGGTGTCCAGTGAGGGTATTTAGGTGGATCCGAAGAAGATAGAGGCGGTTTAGAGTTGGCCCAGATCGTCCTCAGCTACAAAGATTAGGAGATTTCTTGGTTTGGCGGGCTATTACCGTCGCTTTGGGGAGGGATTATATTCTATTGCTTCGCCCTTGACTAAATTGACCCATAAGGGTGCTCCGTTCAGGTGGTCGGACGAGTGTGAGGAGAGATTTCAGAAGGTCAAGGCTGCTTTGACCACAACTCTAGTGCTAGTTTTGCCATCAGCTTCAGGTTCTTATACCGCATATTATGATGCCTCGAGCATAGGCATTGGTTGTGTCTTGATGCAGGAGGTTAGGGTGATAGCCTACGCCTCGTGCCAGATGAAGACCCATGAGAAAAATTATCTGGTGCATGATCTTGAGTTAGCAGCCATTGTTCACGCCTTGAAGATTTTGCGTCATTTATTATGGGGTTCATTGCAAGGTTTTTACTGATCATCGGAGTCTACAACATCTGTTCAAGCACAAGGATCTAAATTTGTGTCAGCGGAGATGGTTGGAGCTTCTTAAGGACTATGATATCACTATTCTATACCATCCGAGGAAGGCCAATGTAGTGGCCGATGCCTTGAGTCGACGAGCAGAGAGTTTGGGGAGTCTAGCATATCTTCCAGTAGCGGAGAGACCTTTAGCACTTGATGTTCAGGCTTAGCGGTCTAGTTTGTGAGATTAGATATGTCGGAGCCCAGTAGGGCATTGTCTTGCATGGTCTCCAGGTCTTATCTTGTGTCGGGTCGGTTGGCTAAGGTTTGGAGTGATTTTGGAGAGAAATGAGACACTTAGTCACTTAAGTTGATTATTTAGTTGGAAAAGTCAACCGGAAGTTGACTTATAGGTAAATGATCTCGAAATTTAGTTTTTATGGTTCGGATAGCTTCATTAGATGATTTGGGACTTAGGAATGTGTTCAGAATGTTATTCGGAGGTCCGTGGTAGAATTAGGCTTGAATTGGCGAAATTGAATTTTTGGCTATTTCCGTTCGGCAGTGGAAAATTAGCTATTAAGGTCGGAATGGATTTTCGGAAGTTGGAATAGGTTCGAAATGTAGTTTTTGATGTGTGTACAAAATTTCAGGTCATTCAGACGTTGTTTGGTTAGTTTCGGCATCGTTGGCGTATATCGGAAGTTTAGAAGTCCTTAGGCTTGAATCCGAGGGTAATTTGGTGCTTTGATGTCGTTTTGAGTGTTCCAAGGGTTCGACTAAGTTCGTGTGTTGATATGTGACGTGTTGGTATATTTGGTTGAGGCTCCGAGGGGCTTGGGGAGATTTCGGATGGTCATCAGAAGGTTTGGACTTGGAAAATGCAGCAGAATGGCTGCTGGTGCAATGTTTCTGATATTTCCGCACCTGCGGATAGGGAACCGTAGGTGCGAAGTCGCAAATGTGGTAGGGGAGCCGGAGATTCGGAATTGGCCATGAGGAGAAGAACCGCAGACGCGGTGAGGTGGACGCTTTTGTGGGACCGCAGTGCGGTGCCTGGGGAGCAGATGCGGTCCTAGGCGTTTAAGTGAAAACCGTAGCGACGGTTAATTTGACCGCTTCGCAGGTGCGATGGAAGAGACCGGAAGTGCGGTTTAGCTTCGCGAAATTTGGGTTATTTTCCACCATTTCTGTTCGGACTTGGAGCTTTTTGCGGGATTTTGAAAAGGGATTCAACGGGGATCACTTGGAGGTAATGTTTTTGAACTCAATACTCGATTCTATGGTGATTTCTAATTGATTAAGCATGAAATTTGTGGGATTTAAGGTTTAAAACTTGGGGAATTAGGGCTTGGAACTTGAGACTAAGAATTGGGTGATTGAGGGGTCAAACGAAGTTAGATTTTCATAAATTTGGTAAGTGTGGACTTTTGAGAGGATAAGGATTCTGGTTTCGTGATTTTTATCAGGTTCCGAGGCGTGGGCCCGGGGGTCGGGTTTGGCCAATTTCGGGATTTTTGATGTAATTTGATTATTTTTGCATGGGTTTTGTTTATTTAGCGTATATTGATGATATGAATCTGATTTTGAATAGATTCGGGGCGATTTGAGGCCGAGTCGAGCGGAAAGGACATGTTAGGTGACGAGCGTATGAAAAGAGGTGTGGCAGACTTTGTATCCAAATGTCCGAATTGTCAGCAGGTGAAGGCCGAGCATCAGAGGCCTAGTGGTTTAACTCAGCTGATGGAAATTCCAATGTGGAAATGGGAAATGATCAACATGGATTTAGTGGTAGGGTTACCCTGCACTCAACGCAAGTTCGACTCTATTTGGGTGATAGTGGATCGACTCACGAAATCAGCTCACTTCTTGCCGGTCAAGTCCACCAATACTGCAAAACAGTACGCTCAGTTGTATACCAAGGAAATAGTCAGGCTTCATCGTATTCCAGATTCCATTATCTCAGACTGAGGAGCCCAGTTCACAGCTAATTTTTGGAGGAAATTTCAGCAAGGTTTGGGTAGTCAGGTAAATCTCAGCACGACTTTCCATCCACAGACTGATGTCCAGGCAGAGCGGACTATTCCAACGCTTGAAGATATGTTGTGCGCTTGTGTGTTAGACTTCAAGGATAGTTGGAATGATCATTTACCGCTTATCATATTGGCTTACAATAACAACTTTCACGCTAGTATTCGGATGGCCCCATTTAAGGCATTGTACGGAAGAAGGTGTAAATCTCCGATTGGGCGGTTCGAGGTTGGTGAAGCAGAATTGTTAGGGCCAGATATTGTGCACCAAGCATTGGAAGAAGTCAGAGTCATTCGGGAGAGGATGAAAACCGCTCAGAGCCGTCAAAAATCCTATGCGGACGTTCGTCGAAGAGAATTGGAATTCCAAGTTTATGATTGGGTATTCTTGAAGGTATCTCCCATGAAGGGAGTGATGCAGTTTGGGAAGAAAGGGAAATTGAGCCCAAGGTATGTGTGGCCATATCGGATTGCTCAAAGGATAGGACAAGTGGCGTATAGGTTGGAATTACCCCTGAATTGTCATTAGTGCACCCAGTTATCCACGTGTCCATGTTGAAAAAGGTGGTTGGAGATCCATCAGCCATCGTGCCGGTTGAGACTATTGAGGTTAATGAAGAATTATCATATGAAGAGGTTCCGGTTGCTATTCTTGATAGACAATTCCGTAGATTGAGGAACAAAGAAATTGCTTCAGCTAAAGTATTGTGGCGAAGTCAACATATTGAGGAAGCCACGTGGGAAGCGGAAAATGAGATGAAAGAAAAATATCCTCATTTGTTTGAATAAGTCTAGTACTGATCGTCAGAACTGTCATCTCTAAGCAAATCATATTTTATGTTCAGTTTCGTGCAAAAGCACCCCATCTTCCCCTAATTGCCTTATTGTTGTAAATTTTCCCAATGTGTGCTAAAACTGAACTCACTGTTCCATTTGGGTAGTGTGCAACCCCAGAGGTAAATGAAAATTTTGTTTAACGCATGCGTTAGGCAAGTGATTAATGGTAGAGTAG
This sequence comes from Nicotiana knightiana, assembly GCA_005239525.1. Lineage (NCBI taxonomy): Eukaryota > Viridiplantae > Streptophyta > Magnoliopsida > Solanales > Solanaceae > Nicotiana > Nicotiana knightiana. The sequence continues at coordinate 21,157 of ML413005.1, read as the reverse complement.
GTTGATAATGATTAATTGGAATGAACATAGTATATTGAGGTGAAGATGTAAGGACCCGTAAAATTTCTTGTTGTGGGAACCCCTGAAACAACTGAACTGAGTAAAAAGTACCCCGAGGCTTAAAGAATATAATTTCTTCAGAAAATAGGTGTTATGCGACGCACTATGCGATCGCACAGCGTGTATGCGGACATAATATTGGTCACATACCTAAGCAGAATACTGCCCCATCTGAAGTCAACTATGCGGTCCAGTATGCGATCGCATAACGTGTATGCGGACCGCACAATTGGTGGCATACCTGGGCAGTGTTTTCTAGATATTTGGCCCATCTTTACGGCCATTGTGTGGTCAGATCTGTGAACCGCATGTCAGGAATGCGATCGCATTCCTGATCGCATTCCTTTGTCGGGCCCTATTTTTCTAATTTTTAAAACCCGACCCCAGTTCATTAAAACTCCCTTCCCCTTCATTTTAACCATTTTCTGAACAAAATTAGAGAGAGGGGAAAGAGGGTTCTTGAGAGAAAAATCTTCATCTTTACCAATTGGATTCTCAAAGTCAATCAGGCCTGGAAATTTCGAGTAATCATCTTCTTATTCATTCTAACAGGTAAGAAGCCACAAACCCTTTTCGTTAGTTTTCTGATTTTAAACAAAAGGGGGACTCTCATGAATTGATCCTTGAAAATATAAGTTTGTACTCGCATGCATGACCATTAATGTCCATAATCTAGTAAGAGGAAGCGGGTTGGGGTAAAGTTCACAAATAAGGGGTTGGCAACCTAAGGGGGGAGTCACATAGCAGTTGTTAAATGCTTAAAAAGAGTTCAAATCGTATGCATGATTTCCAATTATGAGTTGAATATGTGTTATTGTGAACTAGATTGACGGTACTAGTCGGTCCGGTGATTTGTGAGTAAAGGTTGAAAAGGAATTTCGACCCCAGGTATGTATTTCTAACTTTAATCATCGTAGAATCCTCTTGTTGGGTCTGGGTATACGGCATGTGTACCTTGTTTGGAAAATATGTGAATTGATTGTTCAAATGTGTTGAGACGTTAGATTCTATTCTCTGATTTGTCCTAGTTGACTATCATGTTACCGTGCTATATGTGGTTGTGAAAAGTGTTTTGATGTGCCTGTTTCATTCTGTGCAAAGCTCGTAAAGGCTAAATGGTATCGATATGAAAGGATGTGTAATGAATAACAGATTGTTGATGTTCCCAAGTGTGGGAATGCATTTAATGGCTAAAAGTCGTGCGTGGAAAGTGATGAAAAGGAGTATTGTGAAAAAATGTAACTGAATTGAACGATCGTGGCAACACCGTGTTCATGAAATTAATACTTGATGAGAGTTATGGTGCCTTGGGCTCAAATATATAAATTGTTAATATGAACTTGTATTCCTTGAATTGATGATTCTTGTGATGAAAATGTTTGTGGTTGCTGTTATGAAATGTGATTGTCAGGTGGGATCGGGTTGCACGCCGCAACACGAAGTAATAAGGATGATGGGTTGTGGTGATAAGGGTGGCCGAGGCAATAAGGGTGGCTGAGGTATAAGGGTGGAATGTGATCGATATCACTACTCAAATGAAAATCCATGAGCTCTTGAATATGATGATGTTGAAAGGGGAAAAATGAGAGATTGTGAAACTTGTTTGATTTTTGCTGTTTCCTTCCGCGTGCATTGATTAGTTGGTCTTATTGTTGTTCCTTAATTGTGTATTGTTTGATTGTACTTGGGATAAAGTTTGTTTATACATACTAGTACTATTCCACTGTACTAACGTCTCTTTTGCCGAGGGCGCTACATCTTATATATGGATGTAGGTGGTTCCATAGCAGGTTGTTCGGCTCGCCATTAGTGGCGCTTCCTCCACATCCTTCCTCAGCTGTACTGGTGAGCCCCACTTCCTATCGGGGCCATGTGTCGTTCATGCCATCTCCTTTTGAGTATATTATGTATTGTAAGGTATAGCCGGGGCCTTGTTGCCAACAGGTATTGTATAAGCTCCTAGTACTCTTAGAGGCTCCGTAGACACAGAATGGGTAACGTATATATGTATTTTGGGTAGTAAGCACACAGTTCAAAACCATGTTCCACATTGGTAAATGTTGTATGTATTTCGTAAGTAATTTTCATCCTATGTTGGGAATGATAAAAAGTAGAAAATAATTCAAGTTGTATGTTTATGCTTAAGTTATAAATGGCTATTTCACTTGGATAATGTATATTGAAATCACGGGGTAATGCCTGGGATAGGAAAGGCAAAGCAGGTTAGCTCGACTGGGGTCACCCGATTAAGTGTCGGTCGCGTCCCTCGATTTTTGGGGCGTGACACCGAGAGTTGAGTGGAGAGGTTCCATTGATTATGTGCCTAGCAGGGTGATTTCATACCTGAAGGCTCAGCGCATCATGGAGAAAGGGTGTCTATCATATTTGGATTTTGTGAGGGATGTCAGTGCTGAGACTCCCACTTTTGATTCTATTCCTGTGGTCCATGATTTTCCGGATGTATTCCCTGCAGACCTGCTGGGCATGCCACCCGACAGGGACATTCATTTTGGTATTGATTTGGTGCACGACACTCAGCCTATCGCTATTCCACTGTATCATATGGCACCGGCGGAGTTGAAGGAATTGAAAGAGCAGCTTCAAGAACTCCTAGTTAAAGGGTTCATTCGGCCTAATGTGTCACCTTGGGGTGCACAGTGTTATTTTTGAAGAAGAAGGATGGTTCAATGAGAATGTGTATTGACTACATGCAATTGAACAAGGTTACACTCAAGAATAAGTACACTTTGCCTCGTATTGATGATTTGTTTGACCAGCTTCAGGGAGCCAGAGTGTTCTCTAATATTGATTTGAGATCCGGGTATCATCAGTTGAAGATTCAGGATTTAGATATTCCTAAGACGGCTTTTAGGACCTGTTATGGCCATTATGAGTTTTTGACGATGTCTTTTGGGCTGACTAATGACCTAGCAGTGTTCATGCATTTGATGAACAACGTATTCCAACCATATTTGGATTCCTTTGTTATTTTGTTCATTGATGACATCCTGGTGTACTCTCGTAGCCAGAAGGGGCATGCTTAACATTTGAGAGTTGTATTGCGTAGATTGAGGGAGGAGAAGCTTTATGCAAAGTTCTCCAAGTGTGAGTTTTCGCTTGGCTCAGTAGCATTTTTGGGGCACATGGTGTCCAATGAGGGTATTTAGGTGGATCTGAAGAAGATAAAGGCGGTTTAGAGTTGGCCCAGACCGTCCTTAGCTACAAACATTAGGATATTTCTTGGTTTGGCGGGCTATTACCGTCGCTTTGGGGAGGGATTCTCTTTTATTGCTTCGCCCTTGACCAAATTGACCCATAAGGGTGCTCCGTTCAGGTGGTAATATGAGTGTGAGGAGAGATTTCAGAAGGTCAAGGTTGTTTGACCACAACTCTATTGTTAGTTTTGCCATCAACTTCAGGTTCTTATACTGCGTATTATGATGCCTCGAGGATAGGCATTGGTTGTGTCTTGATGCAGGAGGTTAGGGTGATTGCCTACGCCTCGCGCCAGTTGAAGACCCATGAGAAAAATTATCTGGTGTATGATCTTGGGTTAGCAGCCATTGTTCACGCCTTGAAGATTTTGCGTCGTTATTTATATGGGGTTCATTGCAAGGTTTTTACTGATCATCAGAGTCTACAACATCTGTTCAAGCAGAAGGATCTAAATTTGTGTCAGCGGGGATGGTTGGAGCTTCTTAAGGACTATGATATCACTATTCTATATCATCCAGGGAAGGCCAATGTAGTGGCCGATGCCTTGAGTCGACGAGCAGAGAGTTTGGGGAGTCTTGCATATCTTCCAGTAGCGGAGAGACCTTTAGCACTTGATGTTCAGGCCTTAGCGGCCCAGTTTGTGAGATTAGATATGTCGGAGCCCAGTAGGGTATTGTCTTGCATGGTCTCCAGGTCTTATCTTGTGTCGGGTCGGTTGGCTCAGGTTTGGAGTGATTTTGGAGAGAAATGAGACACTTAGTCTCTAAAGTTGATTATTTAGTTGGAAAAGTCAACCAGAAGTTGACTTATAGGTAAATGATCTCAAATTTTGGTTTTATGGTTCGGATAGCTTCATTAGATGATTTGGGACTTAGGAATGTGTTCAGAATGTTATTCGGAGGTCCGTGGTAGAATTGGGCTTGAATTGGCGAAATTGAATTTTTGGCTATTTCCGGTCGGCAGTGGAAAATTAGCTATTAAGGCCGGAATGGATTTTTGGAAGTTGGAATAGGTTCTAAATGTAGTTTGTGATGTGTGTACAAACTTTCAGGTCATTCGGACGTGGTTTGGTTAGTTTCGGCATCCTTGGCCTACATCAGAAGTTTAGAAGTCCTTAGGCTTGAATCCGAGGGTAATTTGGTGCTTTGATGTCGTTTTGAGTATTCCAAGGGTTCGACTAAGTTCGTGTGTTGATATGTGACATGTTGGTATATTTGGTTGAGGCTCTAAGGGGCTCGGGGTGATTTCAGATGGTCATCGGAAGGTTTGGACTTGGAAAATGCAGCCGAATGGCTGCTGGTGCAACGTTTCTGATATTTCCGCACCTGCGGATAGGGAACCGCAGGTGCAAAGTCGCAAATGTTGTAGGGGAGCCGGAGATTCGGAATTGGCCATGAGGAGAAGAACCGCAGATGCGGTGAGGTGGACGCTTCTGTGGGACCGCAGTGCGGTGCCTGGGGAGCAGATGCGGTCCTAGGTGTTTAAGTGAAAACCGTAGGGACGGTTAATTTGACCACTTCGCAGGTGCGATGGAAGAGACCGCAGGTGCGGTTTAGCTGGGCAAAACATATAAATTCAAGCCTTCGCGAAATTTGGGTTATTTTCCACCATTTCTGTTCGGACTTGGAGCTTTTTGTGGGATTTTGAAAACGGATTCAACGGGGATCACTTGGAGGTGATGTTTTTGAAATCAATACTCGATTCTATGGTTATTTCTAATTGATTAAGCATGAAATTTGTGGGATTTAAGGTTTAAAACTTGGGGAATTAGGGCTTGGAACTTGAGACTAAGAATTGGGTGATTGAGGGGTCAAATGAAGTTAAATTTTCATAAATTTGGTAAGTATGGACTTTTGAGAGGATAAGGATTCTGGTTTCGTGATTTTTATCAGGTTCCGAGGCGTGGGCCCGAGGGTCGAGTTTGGCCAATTTCGGTATTTTTGATGTAATTTGATTATTTTCGCATGGTTTTGTTTCTTTAGCATATATTGATGATATGAATCTGATTTCTAATAGATTCGGGGCGATTTGAGGCCGAGTCGAGCGGAAAGGACATCACGGAGTAGATTTTCAACCTGTTTGAGGTAAGTAACGATTGTAAATCAAGACCTAAGGGTATGAAACCCCAGAATTTCGTACTATTTCGATAAATGAGGTGACGCACATGCTAGGTGACGAGCGTGTGGGCGTGGACCAGTAGGGATTATGACTTGGTCCATCCCGTGAAAACTATATAGTTGCATATTTTGATAAACTCTATATGATATCCAGGTGTTTTTGAAATGAATCTGTTAACTTGAGCTGAATGCCATGTTTGGGGCCTTGTGCCGTACTTGTAACGACCCAGCCGGTCGTTCCGAGAGTTTAGCCCCGTCTCCCCGAAGGGGACCATCACAGTTGGGGCGGTGGATGATAGGCTAGCTCCCATTTCTACTTCATTCTTGTATGGTTAAACTCTTTTATGTTGCGTTGGGTTGATTGGTTCGGGTTCAGAGTGGTTATGGAGAGAAATGAGACACTTAGTCTCTTAAGTTGGTGATTTAGTTGGAAAAGTCAATCAGAAGTTGACTTATAAGTAAATGATCTCGGAATGTGGTTTTTGTGGCTCGAATAGCTTCATTAGGTGATTTGAGACTTAGGAGTGTGTTCAGAACGTTTTTCGAAGGCCCAGAGTAGATTTAGGCTTGAATTTGATTTTTGGCAATTTCTGGTCGGCAGTGGAAAATTTGCGATTGGGGTCGGAATGGAATTTCGGAAGTTGGGATAGGTTCATATTATCATTTGGAGCGTGTGTGAAAAAATTTCAGGTTATTCGGACGTGGTTTGAGTAGTTTCGGCATCGTTGGCGAACTTCGGAAGTTTAGAAATCCTTAGGCTTGATTTATGGATTTATTTGGTGTTTTGATGTTGTTTTGGTCAATCTGAGGGTTCGACTAAGTTCAGGTGATCATATATGACTTGTGGGTGCCATTGGTTAAGGTCCTTAGGACCTCGGGATGAGTTCGGATGGTTGACAGATGAGATTCTGGCGTTAGATTTTGCTGGTGTGAAGTTGTTCTATGATTCCGTAGATGCGGATGGGTGGCTGCAGGCGCGGTCACCGCAAGTGCAGTTTGGTCATCGCAGGTGCAAATTTTGGGATGATTGAGGTTCATCACAGATGTGGAAACATTACCTCATCCTATTTCTATTCCACCGTATCGTATGGCACCAGCGGAGTTGAAGGAATTGAAAGAGCAGCTTCATGAACTCCTAGATAAGGGGTTCATTCGGCCTAGTATGTCACCTTGGGATGCACCGGTGTTGTTTGTGAAGAAGAAGGATGGTTCCATGAGAATGTGTATTGACTACAGGCAGTTGAACAAGGTTACCGTCAAGAATAAGTATCCTTCGCCTAACATTGATGATTTGTTTGACCAGCTTCAGGGAGCTAGGGTGTTCTCTAAGATTGATTTGAGATCCGGGTACCATCACCTGAAGATTCGAGATTCAGATATTTTCAAGACAGCTTTTTAGGACCCGTTATGGCCACTATGGGTTTTTGGTGATGTATTTTGGGTTGACCAATGCCCCAACAACATTCATGCATCTGATGAACAACGTATTTCAGCCCTATTTGATTCATTTGTTATTGTGTTCATTGATGACATCCTGGTGTATTCTCGTAGCTAGGAGGAGCATGCTCATCATTTGAGGGGCGTATTGCAGATATTGAGGGAGGAGAAACTTTATGCAAAGTTCTCCAAGTGTGAGTTTTGGCTTGGCTTAGTAGCTTTCTTGGGGCACGTGGTGTCCAGTGAGGGTATTCGGGTAGATCCAATGAAGATAGAGGCAGTGCAGAGTTGGCCCAGACCGTCCACAGCTATAGAAATTAGGAGCTTCCTTAGTTTGGTGGGGTATTACTATCGCTTTGTGGAGCCATTTTCTTCTATTGCTTCTCCCTTGAAAAAATTAACTCAGAAGGGTGCTCCGTTCAGGTGGTCTGACGAGTGTGAGGAGAGCTTCCAGAAGCTCAAGGCGGTTTTGACCTCAGCTCCAGTGTTAGTATCGCCATCAACTTCAGGTCTTATACCGTGTACTGTGATGCCTCGAGGATAGGCATTGGTTGTGTATTTATGCAAAAGAGTAGGGTGATTGCCTACGCCTTTCGCCAGTTGAAGTTTCATGAGAAGAATTATTTAGCGTCATTATTTGTATGGGGTTCATTGTGAGGTTTTTACTGATCACCGTAGCCTGCATTGTTTATTTAAGCAGAAGGATCTGAATTTGCATCAGAGGAGATGGTTGGAGCTTCTCAAGGCGTATTATATCACTATTCTATACCATCCAGGGAAAGCTAATGTAGTGGCTGATGCCTTGAGTCGCAGAGTAGGGAGTTTGGGGAGTCTAGCATATCTTCCAGCAGCAGAGAGATCATTAGAACTTGAGCCCTAACAGGACAGTTTGTGAGGTTAGATCTATCGGAGCCCCACCGAGTATTGGCCTGTGTAACCTCTAAGTCTTCCTTTTATGACCGTATCAGAGAGCGCCAGTATGATGACCCACACTTGCTCGTTCTTCAAAATAGAGTCCAACAAGGTGATTCCAGGGATGTAGTTATTGGTGATGATAGTGTTATGAGGATGCATGGTCGGATATGTGTGCCTAATGTATATGGGCTTCGGGAGTTGATTCTTGAGGAGGCCCATAGCTCGCGGTATTCCATTCATCCGGGTGCCGCGAAGATGCATCAGGATCTAAGGAAGCTTTATTGGTGGAGGCGGATGAAAAATGATATTGTTGGATTTGTAGCTCGGTGTCTCAACTGCCAGCCAGTCAAGTATGAGCACCAAAGACCTGGTGGATAGCATCAGAGGTTGATTATTCCTGAGTGGAAGTGGGAGCGTATCACCACGGACTTTGTAATCGGGCTCCTACGGACTTCGAGGAGGTTCGATTCTATATGGGTTATTCCGGATCGGCTCACCAAGTCCACTCACTTCATTCCCGCTGGTACTACTTATTCTTCGAAGGGTTTAGCTGAGATTTATATCCGGGAGATTGTTCGGTTGCATGGTGTTCCTGTTTCCATCATTTCTGATAGAGGTACCCGGTTCACATTGTAGTTCTGGAGGACCGTCCGAGGGAGTTGGGTACTCAGGTTGAGTTGAGCACAAATTTTCATCCTCAGATGGACGGGCAGTCCGAGCTCACTATTCAGATACTAGAGGACATTTTGCGCGCTTGTGTTATTGACTTTGGGGGTTCATGGGACCACTTTATGCCACTCGTGGAGTTTGCATACAATAATATTTATCAGTCGAGTATTCAGATGGCTCCATATGAGGCTTTGTATGGGAGTAGGTATAGATCTCCGGTTGGTTGGTTTGAGCCGGGTGAGGACAGGCTCTTGGGTATGGATTTGATACAGGATGCTCTAGATAAGATGAAGTTTATTCAGGAGCGGCTTCGCACGGCGCAGTCGAGGTAGAAGAGTTATGCGGACCGGAAGGTCCGGGATGTATCTTTCATGGTTGGGGAGAAGGTCCTGCTGAAGAAGTCACTCATGAAGGGTGTTATGCGGTTCGGGAAGAGGGGCAAGTTGAGTCCCCGGTTCATTGGGCCTTTTAAGGTTCTTCAGAGGGTTGGAGGGGTGGCTTATAGACATGTTTTTCCACTTAGATTGTCGAGCGTGCATCCGGTATTTCATGTTTCCATGCTCCGGAATTATGTTGTTGACCCGTCTCATGTTTTGGATTTCAGTTCGGTTCAGCTAGAGGTTGATATGTCCTATGAGGTAGAACCAGTAGCCATTTTGGGTCGTCAGGTCGGAAGGTTAAGGTTTAAGTATATAGCTTCAGTGAAGGTGCAGTGGAGAGGGCAGCCGGTGGAGGAGGCCACATGGGAGACCGAGCAGGAGATGCGGAGTAAATATCCTCACTTATTTGAGACTGCATGTATGTTTCTAGACCCGTCCGAGGACGAACATTTATTTAAGAGGGGGAGAATGTAACGATCCAGCCGGTCGTTCCGAGAGTTTAGCCCCGTCTCCCCCAATTCTGCTTCATTTTTGTATGGTTTATCTCTTTTATGTTGCGTTGGGTTGATTGGTTCGGGTTCGGAGTGGTTATGGAGAGAAATGAGACACTTAGCCTCTTAAGTTGGTGATTTAATTGGAAAAGTCAACCGGAAGTTGACTTATAGGTAATAGATATCGGAATATGGTTTTATGGCACGAATAGCTTCATTAGGTGATTTGGGGCTTAGAAGTGTGTTCAGAATGTTATTCGGAGGTCCGGAATAGATTTAGGCTTGGATTGGATTTTTGGCAATTTCCGATTGGTAGTGGAAAATTAGCCATCAAGGTCGGAATGGAATTTGGGAAGTTGGGATAGGTTCGTATTATCATTTGGGGTGTGTGTGCAAAATTTTAGGTTATTCGGATGTGGTTTGAGTGGTTTCGGCATCGTTGGAGAATTTTAGAAGTTTAGAAATCCTTAGGCTTGAATTATGGATTTATTTGGTGTTTTGATGTTGTTTTGGGTGTTCCGAGGGTTCGACTAAGTTCGGATGATCATATATGACTTTTGGGTGCCATTGGTTGAGGTCCCGAGGGCCTCCGGATGAGTTCGGATGGTTGACGGATGAGATTTTGGCATTAGAGTTTGCTGGTGTGAGGCTGTTCTATGATTCTGCAAATGCAGATTGGTGGCCGCAGGTGCGGTCACCGCAAGTGCAGTTTGGTCGTCGCAGGTGGGGAATTCGGGATGGTTGAGGTTCATCGCAGATGTGGAAATGTTACCGCACCTGCGAGCCCGCAGGTGCAGCTGTTTGGGCGCAGGTGCGGAAAAGGTAAACTTAATGAAGACCGCAGGAGCACGCCTGGGACCGCAGGTGTGGGTCCCCATGTGTGAGGAAAAGGCTGTAGATGCAGCAATCGCTGGGCAGAACCTATAAATAGATACCTTCGCAAAATTTGGTCATTTTTCATCCATTATTGACGGATTTCTGAGCTTTGAGTTGTGATTTCAAGGGGTAAATTAAGTGTTTTCAGTGAGGTAAGCTACTTGGACCTTGTATCTCGTGTTTGTGGCAATTATCCCATTGTTTAATCATGTTTTAGTAGAGAAATTTTGGAGATTAGGGATTGAAATTGGAGAGTATAAATTGGGGATTTGAGGGGCCATGTGGGGTCCGCTTTTGATGTATTTGGTATGTATGAACTCGTGAGAGTGTAAGGATTCTAGTTTTGTGGCTCTTATCGGAATCTGAGTCGTGGGCCGGGGGGTCGGGTTTGGCCAATTTCGGGATTTTTTATTTGAATTGATAATTTTGACGTGGGCTTCTTTTCTTTAGCATGTATTGATGTTATGATTCTGATTTTTGATAGATTCGAGGAAATTTGAGGCCGAGTCGAGCGGCAAGGGCATCCCGGAGTAGATTCTCATCCGGTTTGAGGTAAGTAATGATTGTAAATCTTGTCCTGAGGGTATGAAACCCTGGACATTGCATTGTATCGCTATTTTGGGGTGGCTCACATGCTAGATGAGGTGTGTGGCATACACCATTGGGAGATTGTGACTTGGTCCACCCCGTAGCAACTAATAAGTTTCGTATTTGATTTCAAACCATATAATATTCTATGTTTTAAGAAATATTACTATGCTTTGGGTTGAATACCGTGTTTGGGCCTCGTGCCAAGTGTTTGGACCCCTTATGGGATTTTTGCTATTATTTCCTCACAGCTTTGATTTGAAAGTTATACTCAGTCATGATTTTACCTGTTTACTGTTTAATTGAGTTTCACTACTCCACTTTGATGCATATGAAAGATGTTTTGGGGAGAGTTCCCTATTTTTACTGAAATGCCCGAGTGGCTAGTGAGGTTTATGACTGAGTGAGGCTGAGGTCCTGATTTGTGGGTATATGATATGGGATTGGGCTGCACGCCGTAGCATGTTATTGATAGTCCGAGTGCCAGAGTGATTGATGCCATGATTTGGCTTCTTATAGCGCTTGGGCTGAAGGAGACCCTCCGAAGTCTGTACACACTTCCAATGAGCGTAGGTACCTACTGAGCCTGAGTCCAGAGTGACGAATGATTGGGAAGCATGAGTGAACGTGAGGTTGACCGAGGGGCTGATATGAGTGACTGTGCGGCATGCTGAGTGACTGATTCCGAGTGATGTTACACCGGAGGGGCGATTTATGAAATATGTTTTGGCCCGAGAGGCTATTGATGATTTTTGTCATTTTTACACTAAATTCATCTTGAATTTCTATGGAAACTATTGAAAACTACAATTTCAAGGGATTTTTACTGAAATCAGTTTTTAAGCGTTATGAATTGTCGTACCTACAATTTTTGAAAGAAGAATTGTAACTGTTGTGGATTTATGACTTGTATTTATGTGCTTTGTATTTCTCAGACTTTATTTATTCTCATTAATACTGAGCTGTCGTACTCACATTACTCCCTACACCTTGTGCGCAGATTCATGTGCTAGGGTGGAGTGAGCTGATTATTTGTCCAAGGACTCTCGGAGATTTTTGCAAGGTAGTTGCACGCGTCCGCAACCATACTTTCTCCTTCTTCTGTAACAGGTTCATTCCAAAGACTTATTTGTACTAGTGATATTGTCAAACTCATGTATTTTTCTTTAGATGCTCATGACCCAGTCACTCCGGGATTTTTGGGCGGTGTTTAGATATGTGACTCATCATCTTATGCTTAAACGACTTGTTAATGAGAGATCGTGTTAGTGATGATTCGAACTAAGATTATTTTATATCTTAAGTATAAATATTGGCTGGCCTAGTATTGCGATAGGCTCCATCATGACCGGGTAGTTTTAGGGTCGTGACAATACTGTTTGGACCCTCAGGGGTATTTTACTATTATCCTCACACTGATTTTGACAGAAAGCATATCCTTAGACATGATTTATACCTGTTATTGTTTAATCTTCTTCATCACTCTATTTTAATATATGAAAGTTGTTTTGGGCTGAGTTCCTGAGTTTGTACTGAAATGCCCGAGTGGCTTGTGAGGTTGATGACTAAGTGAGGCCGAGGGCCGGATTGTGAGGATAGTTATGAATCGGGCTGCACGCTGCAACGTTTATATATATATATATATATATATATATATATATATATTGGGTTGCATGCCACAACGATATTGGATCGGGTTGCACGCCGCAGCGATATAGCGCTTGGGCTGTAGGAGCCCCTCCGGAGTCTTCACACCCCCAGTGAGCGTAATTGACTATATATGGACCGGGCGGCACGCCGCAGTGGTTATTGTAAGGTACCTATTGAGCATGAGTGCTGATTGATAAGAGTTGAGTCACGAGTGACTGAGAGGCTTGCCCCAGGGGATATATATGAGTGATACTTTGCCCGAGGGGTTTGTTTTTATGAAATTTCTATTTTCACTCTTCTTTTATACTAAGCCTCTATAGAAAATTTTGAACAAGTGTTTTGAACAACTTTCATTGAAACTGTTATATCCACTGAGTTTTTTATGTTATGAGATTTATATGATTTTAAATGCTCGTCACTGCACTCAGTCTTTAGTTATAATTATTACTTACTGAGTTGGCATACTCACATTACTTCCTGCACCCTGTGTGCACATTCAGGTGCCAGGGCATTAGGTTGAGAGTTGATCTGCTCCTTTCAGAGTATCCCGGAGATTTGCGAGGTAGCTGCACGGCGTCCGCACCCTTGCCTTTCTCCTTTCTGTCTTTTAGCATTTACTTTCTCAGACTTATCATGTATAAAGTGAACAGTATTAGACTTGTATTTTCTTTTAGTTGCTCATGACTAGTGACTTCGGGATCAGACAGTGTTTAATGTTTCATATATCTCCGCTTGTTTTGAAATTCTTAAACGGAAGATTTATGATAATATCTGATTTGTAAACGAATTAATAGAAAATTCCTTTTGTGCTATAAGTGATGAATTGGCTAGTCTAGTTGTGGGATAGGCGTCATTACGGCCAGGGTGGTTTGGGGTCGTGACATATATCCATCATGTTTTCAACTACATATCATCTATTAATTTTTTGTGTAAAGTTACAAAATTAATGATATATAAATTTGGACGCGTTACAAAAATTAAAACAAAAACAACTTTGATGACACCAGTAAAAATAATAAACCTAATGTTGGAGTTCCATTGTTGACATTTTATACTGCTTTGACTTAATTAAGTGCAAGATTCTAATGTATTAATAACTTGTTTGGATGGTTGTTATATATTGTTTAATAAAGTATTATATAGTATTATATTATATTCCACTATATCATTTTGATGTGTATAATGTTTGGATAGATTGTATTGTTTGTCGACGTTTCATGATGTCATGCACCAACAATATGAAGAATAAACTTTTAATATTATTAAAAAAAAAAGGTACGACGTAATATTTATTATATAAAAATATAGGATAACGGATATAATATAATTTTTTAATAATAAAAAAGAGCAAGATAAGAGAGAAAAAAAAAGAGAAACGACTCAATAACACCAAATCGGCCATTCCATAAAGTGACACTTTTTGTGATTACGTAACGGCGGATTTAACGATACAATACAATAAAATTTAAGTAATAATCAAAACAAGCATTGTATTTGGAGTAACAATACGATACAAATACATTATCAGGTTAATGTTTATAATTTTGAAGAAAGAAATACTACTCGATTTTTTAAATTTTGTGACAATATTACTATTTTGGGAGTCTATAAAGTGGTTCTTTGACCATATTTTTAAAAAATATTTTTAAAATATTTTTAATTATAAATTGTAATTACTTATAACTTTTTATGTAGCTTCCAACCATGTAATATTTTATTTTAAAACATTTGAAGAGTTTATGTTTGATTTTACGGTCAAATTAATGAACTTTGATTTTCATACGATTATGTCACACAAAGTATAACGTAGTGTCACGATCCAATTTCACCTATGATTCGAGATGCCAAATAGTGAATTAGACAGATTATTTCTCTTTTTATAGTTTCCGAGTAAATGAACTTTTCTTATTCGCAAGATTTAAGAAACAAAAGGTTTAAATAAATAAAACAATAACTGAGTGCATTCATAGACAAAGTAACAATTCAAAACCACAATTCTACTAGTGTGTGGCAAGACCTGGTGTCACACGTGTATAAGCATCTAGTAAATTATACAAAATTTTAACTACTGTCTGGACATAAAATAGGCATAATACAAATACACCACTGTTATAACAAAATCATGTTGCCTTTGAACTCAATTCAATCTAAGACAACACCGCTCATCCCTATATATTCTCATCTCCATGCAGTGACGAAGATAGTAATTTTTCTTAAGGTGTTCAAATTTAAAAAAAGTAAAAATATTCTCCGATAAAGGGTGTTCAATATATGTTATATACCTCTAAAACCTGATATTTTTACCTATAAACATAATACTCCATTTGTTCCAATTTATGTGAACCGGTTTGACTGAGCACGAACTTTAAGAAAAAATGAAGACTTTTTGAACTTGTGTTCATAAACAAGTTAAAAAGGGGTCCAGATAATTTTTGTTGTTGTAAAAGTTTCTCATTAAGGGTAGAATTAGAAGTATAAGCTAAATTGTTTCCAAATTTAGAAAGGGGTCATTCTTTTTGGAAAGGACCAAAAGGAAATAGGTTCACATAAACTGGAACGGATGATTTATTTGATCTTGCTGCATGTGATCTTGATTCTCGACAGAGAACGTGACAATTAGCTAGGCTTAATTAATAGCATGTTTGGCCAAGCTGCAAAAATCAACTTATTTTGAGATGTGTTTTTTCTCAAAAGTACTTTTGGTGAGAAACATTTTGTGTTTGGTTAATTAATTTGAAAAACACGTCTGAGCAGCAATTAATGTTTGACCAAGCTTTTAAAAACTGTTTCTAAGTATATTTTTCTCAAAAATATTATTTTCTTTCCACTGGTGCCTCTTCATTTAACCATTTAGACTCGAGCATCCATATTCTTTCATCTCGTGGGTAATTTTCTTGTATCTATTACGACTCGTGTATCTTATAATACATCATTCCAGCTATTGCTTTCTCGATAGTCCACGTGTTTTGCCATATCAGCCACATACTTAATTTCATGTGTAATATTTTTTTTTCCAAAATAGATAGCCCCCAATTGCCATTTATTCAACAATTGAATATTTGGGAAGTGGATCACATTTATGGCGGGAATATTTTGCCGCCATTTCCCACGTCTCATTATGTCTTCTTCAGAACCAACGCGTCGTATGTCACTTCTATTTAATGCATGTGACGTGTGACATTCATTGCTTGGATCTTCAACTCTTCAGCAAATTTTAGGGCTTTTTTGCAGCTGTGTCGTTCACGAAGTGACTGTTTCATTATGACGTTTCCATCATGACCCCCTTTACATGATGGTTGCTACTTCATATAAATACCTCTTTTGCCTTTGCTTCTACGAAAAACTTTCTACAGTGTTCTTCGTTCATAATAGTTCTTGTTTATCAACAACCATGTCTTCTTCAAACCCCGATCCTCGTAGAGTGGTTATAATAGATGAACTTCCCCCTTCTTCTTCCCCTACCAGAAGTAGAAGATGTGGTAGGTTACGTAGTTTAGGGTCTATTTCTATCCATGGTTCTTATTCTCAACCCAATATTACTACCCCTTCATCTTCTACAACTAGGCTTCTTCTTCTCACAGATCTTCTGCTAGAAGTAGGGATTCTAATGAACCTCTTCGAGAACCCACTGATGCGAGACTAAATTGCATAGTTCAACATGTGATATACCTTACATTTTATGCGCATTAATGATAAAAATACACTTGTTATGTGCTTAATGGAGTTTATTTTATGTGTAGGTGAATTGGAGATGGAAACGGAGCTAAAGGGATGCAAATACGTCGAAAATACGCAAAAGGAGACGCCCGGGCGATAGCCGGGCGTTTGCCCCCTAAAGCCTGGCACCCCCTGGCGTTAGGGGGGCGTTTGCCCCATAAAGCCTGG
>ML413004.1:0-14115 GCA_005239525.1 Nicotiana knightiana | reverse complement strand
TCATACCAAGCTCCACCACCAACTTATCAATCACCTTCACCACCGACATATCAACCTGCTTCAACCAGATACTCACAACCCGCTCCTGTCTACCACACTTACAATTCCCAACCATCTCTTACCAATCACCCCCTACCCGTCAAAACTTCCATAGACCTAGTCCTAATTTTGATCGCAAACCTCCAAAACAGTATATCGCCACCACTGAACCCATCGACCAGCTGTATGAGAAGCTCAAAGCTGCTGGTTATGTCACCCTCATCCCTGCTGCAACCCCTGAGAATCCTTCTCAAAGGGTCAACCCAACCAAGTCCCGTGCATACCACTCCGACATGAAGGGGCACACCATCGATGAATTTCGCTCTTTGAAGGACAAGATACAATCCCTGATTGATAACAAGGTCATCATGGCAAAGGAATCTTCTCCAAATATCCGCAACAATCCTCTTCCGGACCATAAGGGTGGAGGCATACACTTGATTGAAATAGAAGATGATTGGGACCCCGAGGGATCAATCGGGTTGATCGCAGAACGCGATGATCCAAAGAAACCTGCAGTTAGTCTCAACCCGATCATAGTCAAGATTCAACCGTCTGAGGATGCTGAGGTAAATATGTCCATGCCTCTTGAGTTTGAAACACCGTCACCTACAAAGACACCAGTATCGATTGAAGTTGAGTTCGTGTCTCCGGAAAATGCACCCGCACCATTCGAGGTTGCAGTCTTGCCACCCAAGACACATGTTCCATTCGAAGTGAGGGTAGCTGTGCCAATCACGGTGGCAATATCGACCACGCCACCTTTCTATACAGATGTTGTACCATGGGACTATACAACCGAGCCGAAAAGGAAAGGCAAATTCAAGACTGAAGAAGTTGTTGCAGCGCAGGGTATGACAAGAACTGGTAGAGTCTATACCCCTGAACATCTAGCTGAATCCAGCAGGCAGGCTTCCAATCGGCCTCCCATTATTGAGACAGGTCCGGACGACCTTTGGAGGAAAGTATAGGCCAAGGAGTATTCGGTCATCGACCAGCTGAACAAAACACCAGCGCAAATATCCATCCTCTCTTTGCTGCAGAATTCCGAGAAGAACATGAATGCTTTATTGAAGGTGTTGAACCAAGCATATGTACCAAACAACATCACTAGTGGAGAAATGGATAATATAGTGGGCCAAGTGTTGGAGAGTCACAAGATCACTTCCCATGAGGGCGAGCTGCCTGCTGAAGGGTTGTGCCATAACAAAGCACTGCACATCACTGTGCAATGCGAAGATTATTTCATCACCAGAATCCTGATCGATAGGGGATCCAGTCTTAACATATATCCGGTGATAACACTCAAGAAATTGGGTAAAGGGCTACATGAGATAAAGGATGGAGCGATCAACGTGAAAACGTTCGATGGATCTCAGAGGTCCACCGTTGGTGAGATCAGCCTATTCCTGCAAATGGGGACAATCTGGTTCGAGGTGGACTTCCAAGTGATAGATGTGCCAGCGTCCTACAATTTGTTATTGGGACGACCCTGGATACATGCTACTAGGACTGTAGCATCAACGTTACATCAGGAAGTGATGCTCGAGTGGAACCACCAAGAGGTGATTATTCATGGTGACAGTAGCAACCCTACTTACAGTCGCCAGACTATTCCGGTGATTGAAGGAAGAAGGAAGCTGGGTGGAGAAACTTACCACCACATTGAACGGGTCAACACTGTCGACAAAGACAAATGGAGGGATAGCAAGATTGCAAGTATTATGAATTGGCGAGGGTACGATCCAGGTAAAGGGCTCGGCAAGAACCTTCAGGGGATCTCCAAACCTATCAAACTCAAGAACCACGACACCACTTTCGATTTGGGATACGAATACACTTGGGAAGAATTCAAAAACTGGTCGCCACCATGCGGTGTCCTTATTACCCTTTGGAGCAACCAATACCACATCTGGAGCAGACCTTCCAACAGGCCGACGTTATTTATGGATCAGACGAAGAAGAAGCACTTGCAGCAATAAGGAACTTGTTTTTGGAGGACAATGATATGGACTGTTGTGTTATTTACAAGGAGGAGGGGGAGGAAGGCCCTTCCATACAGGTTGTGAGTAGAGGGACGTACCCCAAGAATTGGACTGCCAGGACAACCAAAGCCCGATGAGCCTCAGGGTAGCAAGGCTAAAACGAGCACTATTCATTGTTTTTCTTTACAAAATGATTTCCTTTTTCGCATTTTAATTCCTGCAATAAGATCTTCAATGTGAAAAACGATCGTTCAGTTCATCAAAAGCATTTTTAAATTTTTCTTATGAATTAATATTTATTGCTATTATTTTTCTCTCATTAATTTACCTATACAATATTACTATTACATGTCTTGATGAACTGATGACTGTGACATGCAACGAGAGAACGCAGCAAATGGACGTGGATTCAGAAGAAAATGACATACCTGAAGAGATTGTCAAAGAAGTTGAGAATTTTGAGAACAGACCTAAGTCCAACCTGGACGAGACTGAAATCATCAACCTGGGAGATTCATAAAACATCAAGAAGATACTAAGAAAGATGATATAAAGGCACGAGCAGTGGCATGAGAAGTTATCATTTTCCTTATTGGGATATCACACTACAGTTCGCACCTCAATAGGGGCAACTCCATATATGCTAGTTTATGGTACTGAGGATGTTATTCCTACCGAAGTTGAGATTCCATCTCTAAGAATTATACAAGAAGCTGAGCTCAGTGGCGCAAAATGGGTAAAGAGACGTTATGAGCAACTAGCCCTCATAGACGGAAAGAGAATGAATGCAATCTGTCATGGTCACTCTATCAGAATAGAATGACCCGAGCCTTCAACAAGAGAGTAAGCCTAGACAGTTCACACCGGGGCAGCTGGTGCTGAAGAAGATCTTTCCACATCAAGAGAAGCCAAAGGGAAGTTCTCTCCCAACTGGCAGGGTCCGTACATGGTTCACCGAGTAATGACAGGAGGAGCACTTATACTCGCATAAATGGATGGAGAAATCTGGCCAAAGCCAATCAATTCAGATGCAGTCAAATGCTACTATGTGTAATCTTTATTCTTTCTCAATGATCTAAATTTAACTACGCCTGACCTGATTCCCATTTAAGAGGGGATACGTAGGCAGCCCTATGGGTTCGGTCACAATTCAATAAAAAATTCATTTTTCCCCGCAATTGGAAACTGGGCAGAATTTTTAAGAGGACCCTCAAAATTCTGAAGCAAGATCATCCAATCGCCGCACGAGCAACAGTCAGAAGCATTCATCCATCAAACTGGGGCAGAATTTTTAGGAGGACCCTCAAAATTCCGTAGTAGGAGAGGTTGCAATGTCCCGAGCCGTGTCACGGTCGTCAGTTCATCCCAAAATTAATTTTTAATTATACACTATGCTTTTACAAAATCATGCATGTTTGTTTTTGAAACAGCTTTGTTTAGCAATGCTACCCCAATAATACAGACAACGTCATCTGATCGAGCCCAGCGAGTCAAGAAAAGCCAGCAGGGATATGAACTAACCCCCCCTCCCCGTTTATAGAAGTCACGATCTTTCTTTGGTTGCAGGCACTAAGGTTGCAAAATCCCTAAAAGAACTTTCCGCCCAGGGGACAAATGTTGTCCTAAATACGATTCTCAAAACTGCTGCACTTGCCGACATTCGCACATGCCTCAATGCTCCGTAGTCACAATGCTCTCCATAATCACAATGCCGCAATTCATCACCAGCTAAGAATTCCTACTGTCGTTTTATTTCTTGCATAAGGCTACCTTTTATGCCTTCTGAGGTTAAGCTCTACGTCCATCTACATCATTGCATAAGGCTACCATTCTGCCTTCCGAGACTAAACGTTGTCTCCACCTGAATTCGCATCTTTGCATAAGGCTACCATTCTGCCTTCCGAGACTAAACATTGTCTCCATCTGCATTTGCATCATTGCATTAGGCTACCATTCTGCCTTTCGAGACTAAACGATGTCTCCATCTGCATTTACATCTTTGCATAAGGCTACCATTCGGCCTTCCGAGGTTAAGCTCTACCTCAATCTACATCATTGCATAAGGCTACCATTCTGCCTTACGAGGCTAAGCTCTGCCTCCAATTTATCTTTCGAGACTAACTGCTGTCTCTGCCCTTTTATTCACAAGACTAAGCTCTGTCTCGTCAGCATCATTTTACTGCATTTTCATGGGATGAAATATCGCCAACTTATCCAAAGGCGTCATCGTAAGGAGGCACCATTTTCATGGCCCGAGAACACCATGCCATGGCATGAGGATCTCTTTCAACCTCTGCATATCATTATTCAAAGGCAACATGGTTCGGAGGCACCATACTCATGGCCCGAGAACATCATTTCATGGTCTGCGAATCCTGCATCAAGCAATTCATAGCCCAGGACGTCATGGTCTAAGAATGTCATCCTTAACCGTCCGAAGACATCATTCATGGTCCAAAGGGAATTTGCATCATGTTTAAATTACGCACAATGTATGCTTGTATTATTTATTTGCAGGTAATTCGGCGAGCAAACTGCCATCCCGGCAGGAGCGGTTCCGCTCCAGTTCTCCTAACCACCCTGTAAGCTGTTTGTGCAACTAACCCTATACTTTGCGTCCGTTCTTGTAAAATTTCATCGGTATACTTCACCGATCACTCCTGAACTACAAACGGCCTGATTCCTGTAAATCCAGGGATATGTAGGCAACTCAGAAACCAGGGTACGGCCTAAAACTCTTCAAACCATTTAACTCGGTCAATATTGGCCATCATATCTTTACCCGACAACTCTTTCATCCTTCCCGGGTAAAGAGGGGCAGCTGTTGATACCCAATTTTTTTCTCAAAATATTTTAAAATTTGCATATGTGCCTTCAAAATCACTTTTTATAATAACTGGTATTTTTTCATAATTTTCCAATTTATTCAGTATTTTAAAATTCAATAATTATTCATAATTTATATTATCAATAATTTCAAAATATTTCCTAGCTCAATATATCATTTTAATCCTATTAGGATTTAATTATTTCACAAATTAGCCAATTTGGATTTATTTGGCTATGATTACAATAATTTTGTAATTATAGCCTAATTGTACATTTTACACCATTTTAATTCAATATTTAGTCATTTTATATTTTTAATATTAGTTAATTACCTTAATTTCACATATTTAGCCTTATTTTGATTTTATGTAATTGTTAGCTATTTTTATCAATTCTTTATCCATTTGATTGGATATTTAATAATTAGCCCCTTCCTATTTAAAATCTAGCCTAAATCAAATCTGACCCAAACCCAATTGAGACCAGCCCAATACCCAATCCAGATAAACCAAATAACCCAGGCCCAAAAGCCTAGCCTACCCGACCCAATCCCTTATTTAATCTGAACCGTTGATTATTTCAAATTAACGGCCCAGATCGACCCTTACCTAATTTAACCCTAAACGACTACCCCCCCCCCCTCATTTCTCATTGAACCGTCTCTCTCACTCTCTCTGAGACCCTCTGTAGAACCTTCCCCCCTTCTTTGAGCTCTGTCTCTCCTTCTCCGGCCACCTCCCTTGCCGGAAACCATGGGGTTCTCACCCCTCCTCGACCCTAAGGCTCTGCCTTTCACGTTTGTGTCACTGATGAAGGTTTTCAAGCGACCCTGAGGCAATCACTCCCATCTATGGTCCCATGCCATGTTTTTCGGCCTCCTACGGCCGTTCGAGTAAAGCCTTTACATTTTTCGGCCAAACGCCGGTAATATCTAAGTCTCTCTTCTCTTTTGGGTTTTCTCTGGAAACCCTATTTCTAAGATTTGTTGATCTTCCTAGATCTGTGATAGATCTTGTTTATTATGAGGTTTTCACTTGTTCTCTATTAAAACCCCTTTGTTTTTCGAGCGATTCTTCATTTTTCAAGAACTATGGTTCTTAAAACCCCTTTTTAAAACGGTTTCTTTGTGATTTTAGTACTATCCTATGATTTTCATCATGTTAAACGTTTATTTGAGTTTTTCCCCATTTTGTCTGATTCATTTTGTTAAAAACCCCAAACTTCTCGGTTTCAATCTGTGGTTCTGAGTTTGTGTACGATAATATGTTAACCTGTTCTATTATGTTTATTGTGTTCTCATGAATACTTCGTGATTTTGTGATTTTACCCCATGTTTGCCTATTAGGGTTTCTGGATTCGATTACTTTTGCCTATATCATGTCTATGCTGTGATTCGTACTGTGTTCTGTACGAATCCCTAACTTCTATATGATTTTACCTTACTAGTCTTCCCATAGTTCTGATTTTTGTCTATTATATGTTTATTAAACTTATTCTCATAATGTTATGACAAATCAGTGCTATATTTTCTATTTGTGAATCCCTGAATCTCTATGATTGATACTTCATTGATTTTGCATAATGTTCTCTATTGATTTTTGAGTATTTCCTTAATTAAGACGTGCTAATTTCTTGTTTCTCTTTGTTTGTATCATGCCTATCCCGCTAATGTGTGATATTTTCCTTGATTGATATTGATTTCCTGTAATTAGAACCTCACTCGAGGGTTTTCTTACTGATTTCCATAATATAAATTATTTCTTACCTTATTTCCATAAATGATTTTGTTGTCAAATTAATTCACATATATTTTCCTTAAATAGAATTCTGAACTTGGCCTTAGTTACATGTGATATACCTATACCATACTTATACTACTTCCTTATTGTGTTAAGATCAGCTTCACATGATTCCTTTCATTATTTGTCACTGCTTATTACCGTTTGAGTATGACTCCTTAATTCAAGGAAGTCTTTTACCAATTTGATTCTAATTAATTGTTTACTCCCATAATTACTACCGAAAATGTTATTTTTACCTTATTCTTCTGCCTATTCTCAAAACTATATATACTCTACTATCTCATTAACAAAGAGACGAAAAAATAATGTTCTGAACTCCCTTACACACACACATATTCTCTCTTGTTATTCTTTCTGGTTATTTGCTATTCTCAGTGGGCTGCAAGCCAAGACTGAGTATTATACACTCTATTTCTCTTTACTCTGCACTTATTCTCCTTTAACAGGTATGTTTTCGGTTTAACTTAAAGCTTCAAATCAACATGTTTCTTTTGGTATAACAGGTCCTTCTATTTCTACTATGCTTTTACTTATGGTTCTGTTGTGTACCCTGTAATTAGCATGTCTACTTTCACTTTACTAGTATGATTGTGAAGCCGTCCTATCCTCCCTTAGATTCAGCATGTTATCTCCCCTAGCACACCTCTCAATCTGATTCTGTTAGTTTCTGGCTTGAACCTCTTTATGAAGAAACTGTTTATGTGGTTGTTAAGTGATGTAATACCTTAGTACTTCTCTGGTGTTAACTTCTATGAAAATCTATACCTATGTGTGTCATACTTGTCCCCTACCCCTCAGTCCCTGCTTGTGAGTGTTAAACTGATTTGGTTCTTGGTTCTTGTTTCTTTTTCTATGTGTACTGTTCTGATCCTGAGACTTTGATTGTCTTACCCTCTTCCCTTTCAAACGTTTTTCACTAAGTAATACTCTTCTATTGTTCTTCAAAACTTATTTCAAACAAGTTATTTTCAAAAGTTGTTTTCCTACCTGATCTTTTCAAATCTATGAGCACTTCCACTATACTCTTAGATCATTAAGTTTTGCCCCCTCTGTGTCAGCATTTCCTTAGGACCCTTGAGCTCCCTATGAACTTTTGACACACAGAGGCTGGCCATTCCACATTGCACTTACTCTACCTTGGCAATAAAATCTGGGTGTGAGCACTGCCCGGGATCCTTTGAGATCCTTAGCGAACTCTGACACACCTGGATTTCTATGAAAGTTTGTGAACTGATGGCAATGAGGATTCTGGAGATTCTAGGCATTTTTGTAGGCTCCCTATAGCATAACTTCTTTTTTTTCTTATTTCAATTATGTAACTTATGCAAATGGCCTGTAATAATTGTTGTAAACAATTCTTTGGGGGTGGATAGTAAAAAGGGAAAAGGGTGCTATGCATGCTAAAAGGGTAGAGATCATGCTCTAGGCTTTACTTTCCATCTGTGCAATAGAAATCATGTGTAGGACTCGTGTATTCAATGCATGCATTAGAAATCATGCCCCTTCAGGTCCCATGTCTACTATTTCAGCATATGCATCCTTATATAACTTAGCAAAATTATGTGTTAAAATATGTTAATAACTAGTACTTTACCATTATGTTATATGCTGCCATGTACACTTAGAAATCCTGCCTAGGATAATAACGCGCTAATAAACAAATCACTCTCATATTCCGAAAGCATGTTCAATACTTTAACTTTATATTTAGCAAATCCTGCCTAGGAATTCTGCATACAACCCATTTTGCATCTTCATATGTGCATATTAGATATCATGTTTTAGGACTCATTCCCCGCCTAATTACCAACGCATGAAAAAGGACCTAAAACTGTTTTACCATGTCTCTAAACAACTAGTGATAATTCTGCATTTGATGCAACACCTAAGTACAACATGTTTAGGAAAAACAACTCAAACAGTTTCTTTAATAATCTAGATAATTACTGAGCATTGTCCTACGCCTAGGCAAGCCTTAGGTAATTAAAGTTGTTAAAACTGGAAATATGTTTATTTATGTATGCTTCTTAATTATCAACAGGATAAAAACCAGTAGGCAAGCTTGATTAGAACTTCCTCTCTGAGTTATGCAATAAATCTGCCTTTGTATTATCACTTAGATACCATGCTTAGGATCTGAACTTCAATCTGGACCTTAACTGTCTATGACTCATGCTAATTATGTGTACTATGTGTGGAGGTACTTGTGCCTTTTCTCTGCTTTTCTATGTTTCCCTCCTAATTGCAGTCCTACATGTTCTTATCTATCGCCTTAGTATTTTCCCTTCAAACCTGAGGGTCTTCCTAGAACATCACTTATAGGATAGAAGTCATAAATTCCTTCAGGACTGATAGAAAGGGACGGGTAACAACATGCAATAGAGGTCGAGACCAATACTCGATTTAGTTAATTTCATAGGGTGGGAAATGGTAGAATATGGATATGATGATCGGTGCGCTAATACCACGTGTAGCCCTTCTTTGAGGAGTGATTATCGGGTATTTTACTAATGTGATCCATATTGTTATAAACCTAGGATACCCTTTATATGCTTAGATTGTAATCCTTTCAAAATCTAACATTCTTTACTATTTTCAAACATCTGCACGCTTAAGACTTAAATCCCCTCTTATTTGAGCCTTTATTTGTTTGTTTGTTAAGCCGTACAAATTCACAAAAGCTGTTTGGCCGGGAACCACACTTTTGGATCCTGAGGGGTGCCTAACACCTTCCCCTTAGGATAATTTCAAGCCCTTACCCTATCTCTGGTTAACAACGTAGTTGTAAATGAACCCCTTTCGTGTCCTAACGCACCTTTAAAAAATCGTTAGGTGGCGACTCTAAAAAACACAAAACCCCTTTCTCAAAAGGAAAGAGTTGTCCCAACCGAATGTCATAAACCTGATCTCCGCGGGGAAAGAGAGTGCACGACAGGAAACCCCCTGGGGCTCGGTGTATCCCAGCAGGCTCTTAGTAAAAGAATCGAGGCTTCTAGAAAGAGAGCTGAGGCCAAGCAAAGAAAGGTATAAACCGTATATAAAAAATCGGAGAAATATCCCCAGGCATAACATACCTCGAAGTGACCAAAGGATGCATCGAGTCCAGAATCCTCGGGGACTCTTGAATAAAGCAAGGTTTGACAGGCACACAAGGCCGGTAGAGGCACCCCAGCTATATGAGTACAACTTCAACATCGATGTTTCAGACATCGTATCGGCCATAGGTAAGATCAAGGACACCAGGTGGACAAGACCCCTACTATCAAATCCTTTGCAAAGGAACCCTAACTTGATATGTGAATATCACGGTACCCAGTGTCATAGGATCTGTGAGCATGTAATTTTTCCCCTATTAGATACTCCTACAAATTTGATAAATAATTCAATTTTTATGGAATTTTATTAAACTTAATTGTTTTTCGTGAATTATTTGCATTGTATGGTCATAATTCATCTTTTAAAATTTATGATAATAACAAAACATTTTAAAATTTTTGTAATTAAGTTTTTTAGTTTAAATTGCCTAATTCAATCATTTTATTAGGAAAATTACAAATTCGTTCTTTAAATAATTATGAGTATTAAAACTAATAGTCTCACATTAATTTACTCATTAATTAACTATAATTGGATGAAATTAGGTCAAAATTATTTTTTATTAATTAGAATGATTTAATTAGTTTGATTACTTAATCTAAGTGTTCCCAAAGACAAAAATTGGACCTGGGCCAATGCACCCAGGCCCAAACCCCCTTTCTCACTACCCAATACACTCCAGCCCAACCCAAACGTTGCCTGGTCCAAACCCCCTGTCTCCTAAATGACCCCGTCTAAAGCCCTGCTTCATCTCCAACCGTTAGATCTTCTTGATCCAATGGCTCACAACCCCCCAGCCTTTAAGTATAAGATTGTTCCAATAAACACCCCCTGCCCTCTCAAACTCAAAGTCTAACACCCTCCCAAACAGCCCCTGTCCGTCTCTCTCACTTCTCTCTAAACACCACACCCTAGCCGCCGTCCTCCGCCTTCCGGAAATCGCCTACGGCGGCGGAGCTTCACCCAATCCGGACCAAATCTTCACCAGACAGTCTCCTCCTCCTGCTCAGTCACCTCCCGTCGTTGATTCCACCAAAATCCCACCAAAAATAATTCGATCTTAGATCTAAGAAACCTGAAACCCTAAAACCCTATGTCCGGCCGATTCAAGAACAACTAATGGTTCAAAGCTACATGAGTCAATAGGTCTTGATGAGAGCTATTGATTCATGTGGGTTTGGATCATTTCCAAACCCCACCGGGATCCGGCCAAGCCCGGCGACTTTATTTTTTCCGGCCAAATCCTTTTAAACGGGTATTCCTCCCTTCCTATCTATTTCTTGCATGAATACGTTGGTTTAATCACTGTTTTTATACCACTGTGTGATTTTTTGTTCATTATCTCTGTCTACTTGTTCCTGTTTATTCTTGTTCTTAGTTTAATGACCCAAATATATCTAGCTTAGGATTCTTTATCACTATTTTCGTATGATTTAACTATGGTGTAACCAAGATTAGTATTAGGTTTCAGTTTATTTTTCTTTACTGATTTTTAGGCATCTGTTGTTTATGAACTTTTTGTCAAGAAACGAGCATGAATGAACTAGTTGTTACATCCTTAATTCATATGATGAAATGCTGATATTGCATCATCCTGTGAAAATNGAGCATGAATGAACTAGTTGTTACATCCTTGAATTCATATGCTGAAATGCTGATATTGCATCTTCCTGTGAAAATGCAACAACCTTTGCTGCATTTTAGTCAGTTGTTTGATCATGTATTGCCTGAGGTCGTCATTTGATTTAGCCCTTGATTTTGTTGCCTATGTTAGTAGTCACAACTAGGTGTTAACTTCCAATTAACCATGGGATAGCCTAATTTCGACTCTTAGTTTAGACTGGAATATGTTAACCTAAACAAACTAAGCCCTACCTAGACCCAAGTAGAAGCTAAAGCAGGCCTTAATACAAGGAGATTAACTAAGTCTAAGAAATTAATTTAACTAACCTAAAGTAATTAATTAATCTAAAATCAATTAACCTTTGATAAAACAATGAAGGTTTAGCTATTAGTTAATTAGATTAGAATGAAGTTTTTTATTGACTAATAGTTAACATAGCATAAGACTCACCTAAAACCCAAGAATTGATTTAACTTAGTCGACTGCTTCAAACAAGATGAACTAGTTAACTTAACCAACTTCCTTTAATTATCCTAAGCCTACAGACCTAAGTTAACTAACCTAAGTCTAATAGTCTCTTAAGTAAATAACTAAATCCTAAAATCTGTCTAAAATAATTAGTTTAAGATTAACTAACTAAAACAAATTAGTTGACCTAGGCTTATTAGTTAATTAAGTTTCTGATTTTAGGTAATTAAGTAAAATTCACAAAACTAAATCAGTTAACTTAAGAATTGAATTGATCAACTTACCTTAAGTAGCAAGCTAAACCTAGTTTGACTAATAGGATCTTTAATCAATTAACTTAATTAGTTGACCTAACCTTGGTTAAAAAAAACAACTAGTCTCACCTATGGGACCTAGCTAGTGTTAGTTAACTATAGTTAAACAATAACCCAAGTGAGTTTCAACCTTGATTACCCAATGGTAAATTCTGGGATTCCAAGGGGTATAACAAGTAATGTAGATTAGGAAATCAGATTTTTAAGGGTAGAAGGGTCTTTTCTAAGGCTAGAATATTCTGGAAAGGGGCAGTTGTCCCAAAAGGATAGGGTGGACAACTGTACATGTACCCTCTTCAGCCTAATGAATTAGGAATATACCAAAGGATATCTCATTCCCAAGTCTCCTATAAATGGACCCCCCCCCCCTTTGAAAAAAGAGGAGGATTTTTTTGGACACTCTGAAAAACATTCTTTCAACCTCTCTTAGCTGCTAATATATTCTGAAAATACAGAAAGAATCAAAATATTTTCTCATTCATAAACAAAATTTCCAAATAAAAAGAATATGGTTGAAAAGGTTTGTTTTTCTTTTGGGAGTTCATCAAGCTTTTGTGGGTCTTCTCAACTTGGTTCTGGTTCTTTTCTGTTTCTGGTTTTCGAAATATCTATTTTGAGTATTCAAGTCCTGGCTGTTTACTATTCCTGGTTTGCTGGTTTTCTGGTTGCTCCTGCTTTCATTGTTGCTGGAATTTCCTTCTTTGTGCTACTTTGCTGATTACCAGACCTTTATTTGGTCAGGATTTCGTTAACTCTCTCTTTAAGGTATGTAACAATGAACTTTAGACAGAGTTATTGAATCCAGAACTTTATGCTGAAATTGTTGACTCATGTTGTGTTTACTTTAAGATTGTATGAATCTGAATCCTCTTCTCCTCCATTCTTGATATAAAAACTGAAGTAAGGTTATTATTATTTGAGTGTATGCAACTCCTGGAAACAGTTTGATTATTCGTTAAGTTTCTGTCAAAAAATTTAGCATTTGTTAGTTAGATGTTAATTTTATATTTGTTTAGCATATTAGGTTAACTTGCACTAGGGTAGATGAGTTTGATCCTTTAATAATAAAACTCACCCCATGATGAGTGCACAAACATTAGTATGGTTGGCTGAAGTTTACCCTTTAAAAGGGTATAAAGTATGTAGTTAAAAAGGTCATTAGGGTGAGGAATCTAAACCCTTGAATGGTCATTTTCATCCTCTAAAAATGCCTAAATAATCAAAGTTTCTATATAGTTTAGAATTATGTTAGTATTAGTACTAGGGTAGGTGAGTTTGACTCACTGGTAGTCAAATTCACCCCATATTAAGTTCTTAAACAGTAGCTTATCACCCTTTAAGGGTATGAAATGAGCAATCACCAAAGGCTCTAGAATCGTGAATCTGAACCCTTCATGTGGTTAGGTTCATTCTCTAAGAAATGCCTAAAAAATCAAAGTCACAGTATAATCACGAGTTTGAATAGGACCTCTATGGAGATGAATCTGACCCCTTTTTATGGTCAGATTCAGTCCATAAAAAGACAAGAACCTGTTCTGTTATAAATGGTGTAAAAACATCATTAAGGGTGAGTCTAATCTCCTTCATGGTATGACTCATCCTATAAATGTTTGAAGATCTATTGTTACTACTGTCCAAATAGTGAATTTTGGACTGATAGTCTACATTAAAGATGCACGAATGATTTTTTTTTTTTTAGTATAGTTTAGCATAAACATCATCCGACCTAAACTTGACTTCTTGTCATAGTCTTGTTTAGTCTAGTGGATGAATAACACATTTAACTAATTGGGGTGTTCTACATATTACAAGGGGAAGGCTTAAATGCAAGGTTTAAGGGAGTTCAAGTCGGTAAAATAGGTTGGAATATTTATATTAGTTTTCTTTGATTCTGAAAAATGTATAACATTAGTCAAGCTGTAATTCCTTTGTACCTATTTTTCAGCATCATTGTAATG
>ML413003.1:7272-28321 GCA_005239525.1 Nicotiana knightiana | reverse complement strand
TCGCCCGGAAGCGGTGATGAACAAGCTTCTTTTCCGCCACCACCAACGGAAATTCCTCCGAACCTTGAAGGATTTATGAAATTTGTTAGAGATAATATGTAGATTAATATGTAACTTGTATTTTGGCACATCTTGATTAGTTTTTTTTAATGCTGGTATTAGTACCTTGTTGTGCTCATTCCATTGGGGGGAGGAAGGCTATGAAAGATATTGTCATTTTTTAAAATGTCGTATTAATAAAAATTATAAGGAATTTCCTTGAATATTTGTTTACATTTTTTTTTTGTGTTTAAACTTGAATTACAAGACATGAGTCGTAATTATATTATATAATTTTTTTAAAAAAATAGCCAACGGCTATAATTTCAAAAACTAGTCGTTTGGATTTTTAAAAAAATAGCCATTTGGCCCCTAAACTTTCTTTTAACCCCAAACTTTTTATAATTATACTTTTTCCCTATTCTCAACTTGTGTTTAAGATTTTAAGTTTATTTCAAATTTGTGTTATTTTAAAATTATTAGACGTATTATGCTTAATGTTGTAGTTTGTTAAATTAATTTGAAGTATTATTAATTTATTATGCAATGTTAGTGCAAGTTTGAGTATCTCTTTACTATTTTTTGTGTTTAAATTTGAATTAAAAGATTTATGTTACAAGATTTACAAGAAATTTCCTTAGATAAAAAAAAATAAATAAAAAATAGCCCGGATTGTTTAGGTCCGTGGGCCCGACCCACTTAGCCCGGGCCCATTTGGGCTTAGGTTCATAGTGGGCCAGTTCCACCCATTAGGACCATTTGGACCGGGCCCTCCTGACCCAAGTCCGCCAGAACCCGGACCCGTTTAGCCCGGCTCATTTGGCCCGTTTGGCCTATACTACAGCCTTAATGGAAAATCATGCTAAGTGAGTTCGACATGGTCTATGTGACTCTGAAAGCGGTCAAGGGGCAAGCACTGGCAGACCAGCTTGCCAAGAATCCCGTGGGAGGAGAATACGAACCCCTGAAAATGTATTTTCCCGATGAAGAAGTGTCATTCATAGGGGAAGACATTGCAGAATCCTATGACGGGTGGAGAATGTTCTTTGACGAAGCAGCTAATTTCAAAGGAGTCGGCATTGGAGCTGTCTTGATATCGAAAACAGGTCAACACTTCCCGGTATCTGCCAAACTCATATTTCCCTGCACCAATAATATGGCAGAATATGAAGCCTGCGTCTTAGGGCTCAATATGGCCATTGCCATGAATATCAAGGAGAATCGGCTACCAAGGATTCCAAGATATTTCCATATCTGCACCATGTGCAGGAATTGAGGAAAAGGTTCACAAAGACAGAATTTCGGCACATCCCTAGAATTCAGAATGAGTTTGCTGATGCATTGGCCACTCTATCATCCATGATACAACATCCAGATACGAACTTCATTGATCCTATTCCAATAAAGATCCATAGCCAACCGGCATACTGTGCCCACATTGAAGAAGAAGCAGACGGGAGACCATGGTTCAACGACATCAGGGAATATTTGTCAAAGGGAGAGTACCCAGAGCTTGCAAATCACACTCAGAAATGCACGCTCTGGATTGTCCAACAATTTCTTTCTCAGCGGAGGAAACCTGTACAGAAGGACTCCTGAATTGGGATTATTAAGATGTGTTGATGCAAAGGAAGCCTCCAGACTACTTGAAGAGATATATGCTAGGACCTATGGCCCACACATGAATGGTTTTGTCTTAGCAAAGAAAATACTCAGAGTCGGTCACTTTTGGATGACCATAGAAACAGACTACATCCAATATGTTCGGAAATGCTATCAATGTCAGGTACATGCAGATATGGTAAAGGTACCCCCAAATGAGCTCAATGCAAAAAGCTCACCATGGTCGTTCGTCGCCTAGGGAATGGACGTTATTGGACCAATCGAGCCCACAGCCTCAAATGGGCACAGGTTCATCCTAGTAGCTATTGATTACTTCACCAAATGGGTTGAAGCGACATCATACCAAGAAATGACTAAGAAAGTCGTGGCAGACTTCGTCCGTGACCGTATCATTTATCGGTTCGGGGTTCCGGAGTCAATCATCACCGACAACGGTTCCAATCTCAACAGTGATCTGATGAAAGCCATGTGCGAGACTTTCAAAATCAAGCACAAGAATTTCACAACATATAGACCACAAATGAATGGAGTTGTGGAAGCCGCCAACAAGAACATCAAAAAGATATTGAGAAAGATGATAGAAAAGCACAAACAATGGCATGAAAAATTATCATTCGCCTTACTGGGATACCGCACCATAGTCCGTACATCAACCGGGGCAACTCCTTATTTACTGGTTTATGGTACAGAAGTTGTTATCCCTGCCAAAGTGGAGATCCCTTCCTTAAGAATCATACAAGAAGCTGAGCTCAGTGACGCAGAATGGATAAAAGGCCGCTACGAGCAGTTGTCCCTCATAGATGGGAAAAAGGATGAATGAAAAATGTCATGGTCAACTTTATCAGAATAGAATGTCTAGAGACCTCAACAAGAGAGTCAATCCAAGACAGTTCACCACCGGGGCAGCTGGTGTTAAAGAAGATCTTTCCACATCAAGACGAAGCCAAAGGGAAATTTTCTCCCAACTGGCAAGGTCTGTATATGGTTCACTGAGTATTGACAGGAGGAGCTCTCATACTTGCAGAAATGGACAGAGAAGTTTGGCAAAAGCCAATCAATTCAAATGCAGTCAAACGATATTATGTGTAACTTTCTATGCTTTTCTTCAATGGTGTAAATTGAACTACGTCTGACCTGATTCCCGTTTAATAGGGGATACATAGGCAGCCCTATGGGTTCAGTCATAATTCAATAAAAATCTCATTTCCCCCACAATTGGATACTAGGGCAGAATTTTGAGGAGGATCCTCAAAATTCCGAAGCAAGTTCAGCCGATCGCAGCATGTAAAACGATCAGAATTATCAACCATCTAACTGGGGCAAAATTTTGGGGAGGACCCTCAAAATTTCGTAGCATGAGTGGTTGCAATGTCTTGAACCATGTCACGGTCATCGGTTCATCTAAATTTCTCAAAATATATTTTACTATGTCTTTATAAAATCATGCACGTTTTCAAAATATAGCTCTATTTAGCAAACGCTACCCCGATGATGCAAACAAAATCATCAGACCAAGTAGAGCGAAGCAAGTAAAGCCAGCGGAGACACGAATCAACCTCCCCCATCTACATAACTCACGATTTTTCTTTGGATGTAGGAACAAAGAACGAACATGTTCAAAATCAAAATCCTCGAAACCATCGCACTTGTTGACATTTGCTAACTACACGAACAAACAATGCTCCATAGTCACAATGCTCACAACAATCACAATATCAAAGCCTGCTGCCAGCTAAGAAATTCTACTGTCCTTTATTGTTTAATCTTCTGCATAAGGCTAAGTTGTGCCTTCATTTCGCATAAGGCTAATATCTGCCTTCATTTCCATAAGGCTAAGCTCTGCCTTCATCTTGCATGGGACTAAGCTCTGTCCCGCATTTTGAATGAGGCTAATTTCTACCTCCATCAGCATAAGGATAACCGCCACCTCCCTATCTGCATGAGGTTAAGCTCTACCTCCATCTGCATAAGGCTAATCTCTGCCTTCATTCTGCATAAGGCTAATCTTTGCCTTCCACATATCTGCATGAGACTAAGCTCTGTCTTCATACTTGCATGAGGCTAAGCTCTGTCTCCATACTTGCATGAGGCTAAGCTCTGCCTCCAATCTGCTTTTCACCGAGACTAAGCGCTGTCTCTCAACCATTATTTACTTCGCTTCTCTTTCAGGCTAAGCTCTGCCCTCCATTTCCCAAGAATAAGCTCTACCTTGTGGAAGTCATATTACTGCATTTCATGGGCCGGAATATCGCCAACCTGTCCAAAGGCATCATAGTCTAACGACACCATCCTCATAGCCGGAAGACACCATGTTATGGATTGAGGATCTCTCTCAACTTTGCATATCATTATTCAAAGGCGTCATAGTTCAGAGGCACCATCTTCATGGCCCGAGAAGATCATTTCATGGCCTGAGAATCTCTCATCAAACAATTCATAGCCCAGGACATCATGATCTGAGGACGTCATCCCTAACCGTCCGAAGACACTTTTCATAGTCCAGCGGGAACCTGTATCATGTTTGAAATTATGAACAATATATGCTTGTAGTATTCTTATTTGCAGGTAACCCGGCAAGCGACGACTATCCCAGCAGGAGCGATCCCGCTCCAGTTCTCCCAGCCATATCAAACCTAACCTCTCCCGAAAACCGTTCATTCGCTCATCCCTAGATGTTGTGTCTGTTCTTGTGATAAATTCACCGGTATACTTCGCCGATGGATCCGGAACTACATACGGACTGATTCCTGTAAAACCAGGGATATGCAGGCAGCTCAGAAACCAGTGCGCGGCCCTAAATCTCTCAAACTGTTTCGCTCGGTAATATTGGCCATCATATCTTTACCCGACAACTCTTTCATCCTTTCCGGGTAAAGAGGGACAACTATTGATACCTAATTTTTCCCAAAAATATTTAAAATTACATATATATCTTCAAAATTATGCATTAATAGCAATTGGAATTTTTCCATTATTTTCCTACATTTTATTTAGTTTTTCCAGTATTTATTTCCAATAAATAATTATAAAATTGCATCACAAATGATTTCAAAGCATTTCTTCATTTAATTTTTTTTTGTCCTGTTGAGACCAAATTATTTCATAATTAGCCAAACTGGCACCTTTTGGCTATAATTGAAATAACTTTGCAATTATAGCACAATCATATGATTTTATACTATTTTTTACCCAAAATTAATCATTGGTATTTTCTAATACTAAATAAGCATTTTTTAAATTATTATCTATGCAAGAAAATCATTTTTTACAAGCTAACTGTTTTATAAAATAATTTTATCAATTTGATTAGGTATTTAACAAATGGCATTATTTTATTTCAAATTATAGCCTAATTAAGCTAGAACAAAACTCTTATAAACCATCCCAATATAACCCAGGCCCAAACCCTTACCTAACCCGACCAAAATCTTATAGAATCCTGGTGTCGCGCCCCCTTTTTCCTCGCGGAGATCGGGTTTATGACAGTGGTTGGGACAACTTGTTCCTTTTGGGAAAGGGGTTTGCATATTTTGAAGAGTCGCCACCTAACGATTTTAACGGTACGTTAGGGAACCTAAGGGGTTCAATTATAAATACGTTGTAACCAGAGATTTGGGTAAGGGCTTGAAATTATCCTAAGGGGGAGGTGTTAGGCACCCCTCAGGATCCACAAGTGTGGTTCCCAGGCAAATGATTTCGTGAATTTGTACAACTAGAAAATAACAAGTAAAGGCTCAAATAAGAGGGGATTTAAGTCTTAAGCATGTAGATGTTTAGAAAAACAGTAAAGAAGATTAGCTTTCGAAAAGGATTACGAGCTAAGCATATAAAAGGTGTCCTAGGTTTAAAATAATATGGATCACATAAATGCAATACCCGGTAATCACTCCTCGAAGAGCGGCTACACGTGGTATTAGCGCACCAGTCATCATATCCATATTCTACCATTCCCACCCTGTAATGTTATTAAAACGAGTATTTGTCTCGACCTTTATCGTATGCTATTACCATTCCCACCCTGTAATGTTATTAAAACGAGTATTTGTCTCGACCTTTATCGTATGCTATTACCCGTCCCTTCCTATCAGTCCCGGAGGAAATTAGGACTCCTATCCTAAAGGAGGTGCTAGGCAGACCCTCAGGTTTTAAAGGTAAAATTCTAAGGGGACAAATAACAAAACAAGTAGGACTGTAGATAAAGGAAAGCATAGAAAACAAATAAAAGCTCCAATATTCCTCCACACACAATACACATGAGCAGCATGTCTCATACACAATTAAGGTCCATATAATTTAGAATCCTAAAGCATGGTATCTAGGTGATAGACAGATTATTGCATAACTCAGAGAGGAAGTCTTAATCAGGCTTGCCTACTGGTTTAAGCATGTTGACAGTTAAACACGATCACAAAGACAGTTCTGATTTTTTATTTTTTTTGAGTTAATTACCTAAGGCTTGCCTAGGTGTAGGATAACATGCAACAGTTATTCAGATTGGTTAATGACTCTAAGTTGTTATAACTAATGACATGCGTTCTAGGTGTGAAGATGTACAGAGACTAATTACCAGTTGCTGAGAACAGGGGATTGTTCTGTGTTTAGACTAAATGCAGTTAAATAGATACGATCCTATAGCATGATATCTAATGCAGCATGATACGTAATAACTTAACAAGACTTCTAAATGCACATAGAATCATAGCATTATGCCAATTTCAGGAATAACATAGGTGACATATTTTTAATGGTTGTTCACCTAGAACAGGTTCTCTACGTGTATAGCATGATGAGACATGATTATAGCTTATTTATCCTAAGACAGTACTTCTAGTGAAATTTCAGAACATGGGCAGAATCACGTAATAGCAACTTATTTTATTATAATTATTTATCCTATAGGCAGGATTTCTAAGCGTGGGGATGTCGAATACACATAAATCCTAAGTAGCATGATATCTAATGCATGGCATGGTGTACCTAAACATGGCTGCTATTGCGCATAGAGAAAATAAATCTAGAAGCTTGATTTATACCCTTAATTATACTACAAAATGCATATCACCCATCCATTTTTCACTATCCGACCCCAGAGTTGTTTACAAATAATTATTACAGGCCATTGAATACGAATTACACAACTAAAATAGAAGGAAAATAAGAAGTTAACTATAGGGAGCCTACAGAATAGGCTCAAGTCTCCAAGTCCTCAATGCCAGGTATTGTTTCACAACCTTCTCATAATCTGGGTGTGTCAGAGTTCCCTAAGGACCTCAAGGGCTCCCGGGCAGTGCTCACACCCAGATTTCATAGCCAAAATAGAGTAAGTGTAGTATGGAATGGCCAGCCTCTGTGTGTCAAAGTTCAGAGGGAGCTCAAGGGTCCCAAGGCAATGCTCACACAGAAGAGGCAGAACCTAGATATCTAAAAGTATATGTGAGAGTGCTTTTTATTTTTCAAAGGGGTTAAGTAAGAAAACAGTTTTGAGAAAGGGTAAGTAACAAAAACAATTTTAAAGAGGGAAACTTGATTGGAACAAAAGTTCAACATACACAAAGGACCAGGGATAGTCCAACAATCACAAACAGGGGTAATGGGATTTCAGGGACAAATACAGAGCATGTAAGGGAAAACATGTAGCAGGCAGAAGCAAAAATATAGGCATGCATAGAAACATCCTAAGGGTTCAGAGGATCAGGAATACAGTAAAGTACTGGATTATATTAACATATCAACACTAAACAACTAAGCCATGATATTTAATGTACCAATCATAGGCATGGGGATTCACACAAGAAACAGAAACATGTTGGTCATTGACAAGTAAAGCATAAACTTAACAGGCAGAGGGGAGTTTAGGATCCTAGATACATGTTGAATAATAAGTAAAAGCAAATTAGAAACACACTGAATTACAACAGTAATAGAAACATGTTGGTTTGAGAACTGAAATCTGAATTAGAACATACCAGTGAAGTGAAGAAAGCAGTAACACAAACAGGAAGTAGGAGATGCACAATAGTTAGCCTTGGCTTGCAGCCGGCTAACTTAGAATAGTAGTAACTAGCACAGAAGAGAGAGAGAGAGTAGAGAGTTTTTAAATTGTGAGAGAGAGATTTGAACAGATCAATTCGTGTCTTTTAAAAAAAAAAAGAGGTCGGGGTCTATATAGCTTTAAAACAGTAGTAAATAAGGTACAAACCAAAGTCAGGCAGTAATCAAAGGGATCAGGGTCAATCAGTTTAAGTACTTCCTCTAATTAAGGGGTTAACTTTCAAATGGTAAGAACAGGTAACCAATAAGGAAGCAAATCAACATATGATTGGAACATAACAAATAAGGAAATACTTCAAAATAGTGCAAGTATAGAGCTAGTAATTAGGCTAGGTTCATAGAGTCCTAATTAAGGAAACAAATGTTGATAATCAGTTGACAACATAATTAACCAAAAATAAGGCAAGAGAATATTTTAAAGATTGAATCAGTCGAGAATAGAGGGTACCAATCACATAGAATATGGGATTCCGTTAGAAGGCAATATTAACCAAAGGAAAGTATTGCAACTGAATGGAGAAAATATAGCATAAGCAAGAATAGGCAAAGTAGGGTAAGAGAATCACATGAATCAGAGACTTAAGTTAGAACACAGTAAAGTGATTAAAGGAAATAACGGAATAAACATGATACGAATAGAGGACACAAAGACCAGAAACCCTAATGAATAAAATATGGTAAAGTCACAGATAAGCTCAGAACATTCGTGGGAAACATGTACACATACAGATTGAACGAGCAAAATCATCAAAACAGACTCAGAATCCTAAGATTAAGGCAAAGCTACTTAGGGTTTCCAACATAGTAAGTCAGATGAAGGAAAAACACAAATAATTCATGCAAACATAGTAGAAATTATAGAATAATACTTAAAATCAGAAAGAAATCATTCTTTTTTCAGAAAGGTTTTAAGAAACCCTAGCTTGAGGATTAAGAGTCATGTTTAAAGAAAACTAGGCATCTTTAAAGAAAGTAGCAAAAATAACTCAGAATACATCCAGATCTGTCATAGATCTTAAGAAATCGAGAGTCAACAGTTAGAGTTTCAGTGAGATAACCCAAAAAGAGAGAAAATCGGCTTAGAAACCATAGGTTTTGGCCAGAGATGGGAAAATCTTACTCGGACAGACCAAGGGTGGCCTGAGAAGGCATGAACAATCATGGGGTGAGGTGAACCGCTTCAGGATCTCCTAAGGACCTCCATACAGTGATACCCGGTGTAGGATGGAGCCATGAAGCTAAGAGGAGTGAGAACCCATGGTTTCCGGCAAGAGAGGTAGCTGGAGAAGACGAGCCATCTTCATCGGAGAAGAAGAGACTAGAAGTCTCTAGAAGAGACTAGAGAGATAGAGGGAGAGAGAGAGATGGAGGTAGAGAGACCGGTTGAGAGAGCATGAGAGGAGGGAAATGAAATGAGGGGGGTAGTCATTAGGGTTTAATTAAGGTAATAGAAATCTGGGTCGTTGATCTATTTTGATCAACGGTTCAGATTGGTTTGGGGTTCGGCCGGGTAGGATATGGTCTAGGCTGGGGGTGTTTGGATTCGTTAAATGGGTAAGTGGTCCGGTTGGATTTAGGGTAGAATTTAAATAGAGAGTGGCTAACTATTAAATACCCAATTAAAATTAACTAAAATAATTTGTAAAATAGCTGATAAATTGGGAATGAAATTGATGCTTAGAAAATTAAATTACAATGATTAATAAGTATTAAAACGACTAATTATTGGATTAAAATAGTATAAAACATATAATTAGGCTATAATTGCAAAGTCATTGCAATTATAGCCAAAGAGTGCCAATTTGGCTAATTGTGAAATAATTTGGTCTTAATAGGACTAGAAATAATACATTAAATCAAGAAATGCTTTTGAAATCATTTGTAATGCGATTTTGTAATTGATTATTTGAAATAAAAACACCGGATGAATTAAAATAAATTAAATAAAAATATGGTAAAATTATAGAAAAATACCAATTGTTATGAAATCATGTTTTTGAAGGTATATATGCAATTTTAAAATAGTTTGAGGAAAAATTGGGTATCAACAGCTGCCCCTCTTTACCCGGGAAGGATGAAAGAGTTGTCGGGTAAAGATATGATGGCCAATTTTGATGAGCGAAACGATTTGGGAGAGATTTTAGGCCGCACCTTGGTTTTTGAGTTGCCTACATATGCTTGGTTTTACAGGAATCAGGCCGTATACGGTTCAGGAGTCATCGATGAAGTATACCGATGAAGTTTCTTACAAGAACGGACGCAACATTTGGGATTGATTGAATAAGCGACTTACGAGGTGGTTAGGAGAACTGGAGTGGGATCACTCCTGCCGGGATGGCCGTTGCTTGCTAGGTTACCTGCAAATGAGTAATACAAACATATCGTGCGTAATTTAAAAATGATGCAAATCCCGTTGGACTATGAATGCTGTCTTTGGACGGTTAAGGATGACGTCTTTAGACCATGATGTCCTGGGCCATAAATTTTTTGATGCAGGATTCGCAGGCCATGAAATGATGTTTTCGGGCAATGAAGATGGTGCCTCCGAACCATGATGCCTTTGAATAATGATATGCAAACTGATAAAAGAGATCCTCAGGCCATGACATGGTGTTCTCGAGCCATGAAGATGGTGCCTCCGAACGATGACGCCTTTGGATAAGTTGGCGATATTTCAGCCTGTGAAGATGCAATAGTATGATGATGACAAGACAGAGCTTAGTCTTGCGAATTAAAGGGGCAGATCTTAGCCCAAAAGGAAAATGTAGTAAATAATGCTAGAGGCATCGGTTGCTTTTGAGAAGTAAATGGAGACAGCGTTTAGTCTCGGAAGGCAGAAAGGTAGCCTTATACAATATGCGAATGCAGATGGAGATATCGTTTAGTCTCGGAAGGCATAAAGGTAGCCTTATGCAATATGCAAATGCAGATGGAGACAGTGTTTAGTCTCGGAAAGCAGAAAGGTAGCCTTATGCAATATGCGAATGCAGATGGAGATAGCGTTTAGTCTCGGAAGGTAGAAAGGTGGCCTTATGCAATATGCAAATGCAGATGGAGACAACATTTAGTCTCGGAAGGCAGAAAGGTAGCCTAATTCAATATGCGAATGCAGATGGAGACAACATTTAGTCTCAGAAGGCAGAAAGGTAGCCTTATGCAAGATTAAGGGAGGACAACAAAAATTCCTAGCTGGTGTTAAATTGCGGTAGAGCATTGTGATAATGAAGCATTGTTTGCGCTGATAATAAGTGTTGGCATGACGAGTTTGAGGAACGATTTCTGTCTTTTGAGCGGATAATATGTTTCGGGGATTTTGCAATTTTGTGCCTGCATCCAAAGAAAGATCGTGAGTTTTGTAAAGGGGAAATGTTAGTTCGCATTCCTGTCGGCTCTGCTTGGCTCATTTGCTTGATCATGATGATACTGTCTGTATCATTTGGGGTAGCGTTTTCTAAACAAGTTGTTTCAACAAAAAACAATATGCATGATTTTTGTAAAAGTATAATATGTAATCTAAAATAGTTTTAGATGAATAGACGACATGACACGGCTTGAGACATTGCAACCTCTCCTGCTGCGGAATTTTGAGGGTCCTCCTCAAAATTCTGCCCCAGTTTGCTGGGTGGACACCTCCGACTGCTGCTCTCGCGCCGATTGGCTAAACTTGCTTTGGAATTTTGAGGGTTCTCCTCAAAATTCTGGCCCAGTTGGCTGGGTGAATGCTCCTGGACTGCTACTCGCTTCAGAATTTTGAGGGCCCTCCTCAAAATTCTGCCCCAATTTCTAATTGCGGGGAAAAATAGATTTTTATTGAATTGTGACTGAACCCATAGGGATGCCTACGTATCCCCTCTTAAACGGGAATCAGGTCAGGCATAGTTCAAATTACATCACTGAGAAAACATAAAGATTACACATAGTAGCGCTTGACTGCATCTGAATTGATTGGTTTCGGCCAAACTTCTCCGTCCATTTATGCAAGTATGAGTGATCCTCCTGTAAGCACTCTATGAACCATGTACGGACCTTGCCAGTTGGGAGGGAACTTCCACTTGGCTTCATCTTGATGCGAAAATATTTTCTTTTAACACCAGCTGCCCTGGTGTGAATCATCTCGGCTTGACTTTCTTGTTGAAGGCCCTGGCCATTTTGTTCTGATATAGTTGACCATGACATACTGCATTCATTCTCTTCCCGTCTATGAGGGCTAGTTGCTCATAACGTCTTCTTACCCACTCTGCATCGCTAAGCTCAGCTTCCTGTATAATTCTTAGAGATGGAATTTCCACTTCGGTAGGAATTACAGCCTCTGTACCATAAACTAGCATATAGGGAGTTGCCCCTGTTGATGTGCGGACAGTGGTGCGGTATCCCAATAAAGCGAATGATAACTTTTCATGCCACTGCTTGTGCCTTTCTATCATCTTCCTTAGTATCTTCTTGATGTTTTTGTTAGCGGCCTCTACGGCTCCATTCATCTGAGGTCTGTATGCTATGGAATTCTTGTGTTTGATCTTGAAAGTTTTACACATAGATTTTATCATGTCACTGTTGAGATTAGAACCATTTTCGGTGATGATTGACTCTGGAACTCCGAATCGATGAACAAAGCGGTCGCGGACAAAGTCTGCCACGACTTTCTTAGTAACTGCTTTGTAGGAGGCTACTTCAACCCATTTAGTGAAGTAGTCAATGGCGACCAAAATGAACCTGTGGCCATTGGAAGTGGCAGGCTCGATTGGTCCAATAACGTACATACCCCAAGCGGCGAACGACCATGGTGAGCTGGTTGCATTGAGCTCAATTGGAGGCACCTTTATCATATCCCCATGTATCTGGCAGTGGTGGCACTTCCGAACATACTGGATGTAGTCCGTTTCCATAGTCATCCAAAAGTAACCAGCTCGGAGTATCTTTTTTGCCAGAAGAAAACCGTTCATAGGTGGGTCGCAGGTCCCATCATGAATTTCTTCCAGCAACTTTGATGCTTCTTTTGCATCAACACACCTTAATAACCCCCAAATCGGGAGTCCTCCTATACAGGATTCCTCCGCTGTGGAATAAATTGTTGGACAATCTCCGAAGTGTGTGATTCTGAGTGGAATTTGCAAGCTCGGGGTATTCTCCTTTTGCCAAGTGCTTATTGATGTCATGAAACCATGGATTTCCGTCTGCTTCTTCTTCGATATGGGCACAATAAGCTGGCTGATTATGGATCTTTATGGGAATAGGGTCAATGAAATCCTTGTCCGGATGCTGGATCATTGAGGATAAAGTAGCTAATGCGTCGGTGAACTCATTCTCGATTCTGGGGACGTGCCGGAACTCTATCTTTGTAAATCTCTTTCTTAATTCCTATACGTAGTGCAGATACGGCAGTATGTTGGAATTCTTTGTTGCCCATTATCCTTGTACCTGATGTACCAATAAGTCTGAATCACCGATCACTAACAGTTCCTGGACATTCATATAAATAGCCATATTGAGCCCCAAAATGCAGGCTTCGTATTCGGCCATATTGTTAGTGCAAGGGAACCTGAGTTTGGCGGATATCGGATAATGCTTACTGGTCTCTTATACTAGGACTACTCCAATACCGACTCCCTTGAATTTTGTTGCTCCATCGAAGAACATCCTCCAACCATCATAGGATTCTGGAATGTCTTCTCCTATGAATGATACCTCCTCATTAGAAAAATATGTTTTCAGGGGTTCGTATCCTCCATTTACGGGATTCTCAGCAAGATGGTCTGCCAGAGCTTGTCCTTTAACTGCCTTTTTAGTCATGTAAACAATGTCGAATTCGCTCAGCAGGATTTGCCACTTGGCTAGCTTGCCAGTGGGCATGGGCTTCTGAAAGATGTACTTTAATGGATCTATCATTGATATGAGATATGTTGTGTAGGCACAGAAGTAATGCCTCAGCTTTTGGGCGACCCAAGTTAGAGCACAACAGGTCCGCTCTAATAGAGAATACCGATCCTCATATGGAGTGAACTTCTTGCTGAGGTAATAAATAGCTTGTTCCTTCCTTCTTGTTTCATCGTGCTGACCTAGAACGCAGCTGAAAGCTCCATCTAACACTGCAAGATAGAATAACAAAGGTCTGCCTGGCTCGGGCGGTACTATGACTAGCGGTGTTGACAAATATTCCTTGATTCTGTCGAAAGCCTTTTGACAATCCTCGGTCCACCGGGTCACAGCGTCCTCCTTTAGCATCTTAAAGATTGGTTCACAAATGACTGTAGACTGTGCTATAAACCGGCCTATGTAATTAAGCCTCCCCAAGAAACTCATCACATCTTTCTTGTTCCTTGGTGGTGGTATCTCTTGAATGGCTTTGACCTTTGACGGATCCAATTCTATTCCCCGACGGCTTACAATAAATCCCAGCAACTTCCCAGCAGGAACCCTGAATGCATACTTTGCGGGGTTTAGTTTCAGATTGTATTTT
This sequence comes from Nicotiana knightiana, assembly GCA_005239525.1. Classification (NCBI taxonomy): domain Eukaryota; kingdom Viridiplantae; phylum Streptophyta; class Magnoliopsida; order Solanales; family Solanaceae; genus Nicotiana; species Nicotiana knightiana. The sequence goes on along the minus strand of ML413003.1, from coordinate 14,154 downwards.
CGCAATCTATTGAAGAACTTCCCCAAATTCTCCATGTGATCAACAACTTTCTTTGATTTGATAATGACATCATCCACGTACACCTCGATCTCCTTGTGAATCATGTCATGGAATATGGTGGTCATGGCCCTCATGTAGGTGGCCCCTATATTCTTTAAGCCGAATGGCATCATCTTGAAACAATACACTCCCATGGCGTGATGAACGCCATTTTCTCAGCATCTTTCTCATCCATCCAAATTTGGTGGTAACCAGCGAAGCAATCCATGAAGGACTGCAATTCATGCTTGGTGCAGTTATCAATCAGAATGTGTATATTTGGCAAGGGGAAGTCGTCTTTCGGACTGGCCCAGTTGAGATCCTGGTAGTCGACGCAGACTCTGACCTTCTTGTACTTCTTTAGCATAGGTATAATGTTGGCTAACCATGTCGGTTACTCCACTACCCGGAGAACTTTGGCGTTGATCTGCTTGGCAACTTCTTCTTTGATCTTCAAACTCATGTCGGGTTTGAACTTTCTGAGCTTTTGTTTCACCGGTGGACACATTGGATTAGTTGGCAGTTTGTGAGCCACAATAGACGTACTTAGACCAGCCATGTCATCATACGACCATGCAAATACGTCTTCATACTCTCTTAGAAACTTTGTGTATTCTTTCTTTTCTGATAGTGACAAATGAATGCTGATGCGAGTCTCCTTGACGTTTTCTGAATCCCCCAGGTTGNGACTTAGGTCTGTTCTCAAAGTTCTCAACTTCTTTGACAATCTCGTCAGGTATGTCGTCTTCATCTGAATCAATGTCTGTTTGCTGCGTTGTCTCGTTGCATATCACTATCATCGGTTCATCAAGACAAGTAATAGTAATGCTGTATAAATAAAGTAATGAGAGAAAACAATAGCAATAAATATCAGATTCGTAAGAGAAATTTGAAGATGCTTTGATAGATTGAATAATTGTTTTGAACATTGAAGATCTTTATTGCAGAAATTGAAAAATGCAGGAAAAGGAAAATCATTTAGTAAATAAAACAGTAAATAATGCTTGTTTTAGCCTAGCTACCCGAGGCTCGTCGGGCTTTGGTCGTCTTTATAGACTAGTTCTTGAGATATGTCCCCTTGATTATAGTCTGCATGGAAGGGACTTCCTCCCCCTCCCCCTCGAGAACAACACAACAATCCATATCCTCGTCCTCTAGGAACTAACTCCTCATCGCTGCAAGTGCCTCTTCTTCGCCTGAACCGTAAATAATGTCGACCTGCTTGAAAGTATGATCAAGATGAGGTATCGGCTGCTCGAAAGGATAATAGGGACCGCGCCAAGGTGGCGACCAGTCGTTGAATTCCTGCCAAGTGTACTCATACCCCAGACCGAAAGTGGTGCCATATTCCTTGAGCTTTATGGGCTTTGTGATCCCTTGGAGGTTCCTACCGAACCCTTTGTCTGGATCATATCCTCTCCAGTTCAGGATGCTCTCAATATTGTTGTCCCACCACTTGTCCTTGTCGATAGTATTGACCCGTTCAATGTGGTGGTAAGTTCCTCCACCTATCTTCCTTTTTCCTTTAATCACCGGAATAGTTTGACGATTATAAATGGGGTTGCTACCGTCACCATAAATAATCACCTCTTGGTGGTTCCACTCAAATTTTACCGCCTGATGTAGCGTTGATGCTACGGCCCCAGTAGCATGAATCCAGGGTCGTCCCAACAACAGGTTGTAGGATGCTGGCACATCTATCACCTGGAAATCCACTTCGAATGAAGTCGGTCCCGTCTGCAGACATAGACTGATCTCCCCCATGGTGTACCTCTGAGAACCATCGAAGGCTTTCACATTGATCGCCCCATCCCTTATCTCATGTATCCCTTTACCCAATTTCTTGAGTGTTATCAACGGACAAATGTTAAGACTTGAACCTCCATCGATCAAGATTCTTGTGATGAAATGATCTTTGCATTGCACAGTGATGTGCATTGCTTTGTTGTGCCCCAATCCTTCAGGCGGTAGCTCGTCCCCATGAAAAGTGATTTTATGACTCTCCAGTACATGGCCTACCATATTGGCCATTCCCGCACTAGTGATGTTGTTTGGCACATATGCTTCACTCAACACTTTCAAAAAAGCATTTCTGTGTGCAGCAGAGAAAGGATGGATATATGTACTGGTGTCTTGTTCAGCTGGTCGATGACTGAATACTCCTTAGCCTGTACCTTTCTGCAAAGGTCATCGGGACCATTTCGATAAGGGGAGGCCAGTTGGCAGCCTGCTTGCTTGACTCGACCAGATGCTCAGGGGTGTAGACCCTACCAGTTCTTGTCATACCCTATGTTGCGACTGCTTCCTCAGACCTGACCTTGCCTTTCTTTCTCGCCTCGACTGTGTAGTCCCAAGGGATAGAATTTGCATATAAAGGTGGCGTGGTTGACATTGCCACCGGAATTGGTGCAGCCATCCTTACTTCAAACGGAATGTGTGTTCGGGGTGGCAAGACTGCAACCTCAAATGGTGTCGGTGCATTTGTTGGAGATACAAACTCAACTTCAATTGGCACTGGTGACTTTGCAGGTGGTGCTACTTCAAACTCAAATGGTATAGACATATTCACCTCAGCGGCCTCAGATGGTTGAATTTGGACTATGATCGGTTTGAGAGTGACTTCGGGTTTCTTTGGGCCATCACCTTCTGCGATTAACCCGATTGACCCCTCGGGATCCCAATCATCTTCTATTTCAATCATATGGATACCTCTACCCTTATGGTCTGGTAGAGGATTGTCGCGAATGTTTGGAGCGGGGTCTTTTCCCATAATAATCTTGTTGTCAATGAGAGCCTGTATTTTGTCCTTCAGAGAGCGAAATTCTTCGATGGTGTGTCCTTTCATACCGGAATGGTATGCACATGATTTGTTTGGGTTAACCCACTGCGAAGGGTTCTCAGGGGATGGCAGCATGGATTTGTGTGTCATAACCAGAGACTTTGAGCTTCTCATACAGCTGGTCAATGGGCTCGGCTATGGCGGTGTATTGCCTTGGAGGGTGGCGATCAAATTGGGAGGGACGTTTTGGCGTGAAGGGGGTGATTGGTAATGGGATGGCTGGGAATTATAAGTGTGGTAGACAGGAGCGGGGTGTGAATATCTAGGCGAAACAGGTTGATATGTGGGCGGTGGAGCTTGGTAGGAAGGTGGTGGAGCTTGGTAATTTGGTGAGGGTTCTTGGTAATTCTGGGTTGGATGGTATGTGAGTGGAGGTGTTGGATAGGTTGGTATTTGAGTGGGGACTTGGCTCTTTGTGCAACCATTACGGCTCTCACGTCTCTCTTCTTAGACACACCACCGGACTGTAGAGCCTTGTTAGTGGCTTGCAAGGCTTCAAAATTTGTAATCATACCTCTTTTAATACCTTCTTCAATCCGCTCACCTAATTTGATGATGTGAGAGAACTTGTGGCCCTCAACCATCATTAACTGTTCATAATACTGCGGGTCCTGAACCCGGACAAAGAACTTGTTCATTTGTTCTTCCTCTAGAGCAGGTCTGACTTTAGCGGCTTCGGACTTCCAGCGAGTAGCATACTCGCGAAAGGTTTCTGTAGGTTTCTTCTTCAAATTTTAAATGTAGAACATATCTGGTGCGTTCTCTGTGTTGAATCTAAACCTGTCCATAAAATCAGATGCCATACTTACCCAGTTTGACCATTTCTTAGGGTCTTGGCTGATGTACCAAGACAGCGTGTCTCCCTTCAAACTCCTCATGAACAGCTTCATGCAGATTCTTTCATCCTTTCCCACGCCAACCAATTTGTCGCAATAGGTCCTCAGATGGACTCTCGGATCACCAGTACCATCAAATATTTTGAAATTTGGAGGTTTGTACCCCTCGGGCAGTTCGACATCAGGTTGGATACAAAGGTCTTCATAATTCAACCCTTCAATCCCCTTGGTTCCTTCAACACCCTGGACTCGGCCGGTAATTTTGCTAAGCTCTTCGGCCAGGTTCCTGATAAGTAAATCCTTTTTGTCAGACTCGAACGCCTGTGGGATAGGCGGAGTGGAGTAGGTCACAGTTTCCACATAGATGGGATTGTTATAGGTGTGGAAATGGTCCTTTGTGGGGTTTTGAGGTTCTGGGATGAGTAATGGGGTGTTATTTGAGGTGTGGCAAGCATTGCACTGCATCGGGAGAGTTTGGTTCTTTGGGGGAGTGGCGTGATGGTGAGGTGCGGGATGATTTTGCTGTCTTGGGATATTTTGTGGAGGTTCGGGGTTTTGAGCATTTGGAAGGTTGACGTCGGGGACGTTCAGGGAAAATGACAATTGGCCAGATTCCGGACTTGATCGAGTTCTTCCTGAAACTTCAGCAATTTCTGTTCAAGTGGTGACATGTTTTCATGCAGGACCTGAATACCTCGGCCATCAGTGGCCTCTACCCGTTCAATCATATTCTCCTTTCTGGTGCTGCTGGACTCTTCCATCTTACTTTTGCCTTTGTCTTTGCCCTTAGGAGGACTAGGAGGAGGGGTAGGTGGAGGGCCCTTGGATCTGGTGCGATAGGCTGATGATGCCAGAAGGCACGAACTAACATTTGGGAAGGGGAGTAAGACAAAATAAAACAAAAGGTAACCAAGTCAGTGAGGATCATGAAAAGAATATTGCGGTATTTAAACAAATAATGCGGAAATGTAAAGCGCGCCCTAAGTTGGGAACCTCTTTGTGCCCGAGGTAGGCCTAGTGACAAATTGATTTGGAGAACTTAAAATGCTAAATGCCTCATTTTATTGATAAGAAAAATAGACAAATCCCAAAATGATAGACGAAAAAAATAAATAAAAGTCACTAATAGCCGCTAGCCTTATTACATTGATAAAAACGAAAAAAAGGAAATCCTATCCTACTTGGTCCCAGAAGGGACCTTCCCCAGATTCGGCACCCTTAATCCCATGTACAGTTTTCCTAGCTCGCGAAGTCCCAGCAACATGTATTTCTTGACGTGTTTCTTATCACTGGAAGAAAGGTCTTCCCACCAGTTCAGAAGCTTTGGATGGATATTGCTGACCATGCCGAATCTAGGGACTTCATGCCTCATATTCTGCAATACAAACATAGTTAGGCCCTTACCCCCGCCAGACTCGACTATTTATACACTTATGATTAGCATACAAGCATTTCGTTCTCCAAATAAATGCACAGAGCGTGATTGTGTCCGTTGGGATTATGAAAAACCCGGTGGACTTTTGGATAAGGCTATCTTAAAGGGTTATTGTGCGGATGACACATTAACCCGGATAGGTTTGACCATGATGCATGAAACAACATAACGGAGTAAGGTTTCTATGGGATTTTAGACTGGTACCCTTAAGCGGACAACTCAAAGGGGAAAGGCACGGAACCGTCGACTGCACCGCTAATCGACTAGTTTTACCGCAAATAAGCCTTTCCGAATTTAGGGGTAATAATATAGGAAGGGCGCAACCACTCATCAAGTGTTGCTATAGTATTTTGTTTGGCACGGGTGGAGTATGAATGTGGAGCATGATTTATGCAATAATAAGTATTAAAACAAGTTGTCACGTATTTGCACGTTAAAGAAAGCGGTAAAAACGGTAGTAATGATTTAAAGCAGTTACAAGAGGAAACAAAGAGACATGCCAGTTTTGTTTTTGAAGGAAAGTAAATACCTGAAGTAAACAATTAATTTCATGTAAAGGGAATAGGAAAGGGTGAAAGCATTTAAAATAAACGCACAAATTCACGAAACAATTTGAAATGGTAAAAGCCTGGATATCCCCAGCAGAGTCGCCATGCTGTCGCGCCCCCTTTTTCCTCGCGGAGATCAGGTTTATGACGTTGGTTGGGATAACTCGTTCCTTTTGGAAAGGGGTTTGCATATTTTGAAGATTCGCCACCTAACGATTTTAACGGTGCGTTAGGGCACCTAAGGGGTTCAATTATAACTACGTTGCTAACCAGAGATTTGGGTAAGGGCTTGAAATTATCCTAAGGGGGAGGTGTTAGGCACCTCTCAGGATCCACAAGTGTGGTTCCCAACCAAATAATTTCGTGAATTTGTACAACTAGCAAATAACAAGTAAAGGCTCAAATAAGAGGGGATTTAAGTCTTAAGCATGTAGATGTTTAGAAAAACAGTAAAGAAGATTAGCTTTCGAAAAGGATTACGAGCTAAGCATATAAAAGGTGTCCTAGGTTTATAATAATATGGATCACATCCATGCAATACCCGGTAATCACTCCTCGAAGAGGGGATACACGTGGTATTACGCACCGGTCATCATATCCATATTCTACCATTCCCACCCTGTAAGGTTATTAAAACAAGTGTTGGTCTCGACCTTTATCGCATGCTGTTACCCGTCCCTTCCTATCAGTCCCGGAGGAAATTAGGACACCTATCCTAAAGGAGGTTCTAGGCAGACTCTCAGGTTTTAAAGATAAAATTCTAAGGCGACAGATAACAAAACAAGTAGTATTGTAGATAAAGGAAAGTATAGAAAACAGATAAAGGCTCAAATATTCCTCCACACACAGTACACATGAGCAGCATGTCTCATACACAATTAAGGTCCATATAATGTAGAATCCTAAAGCATGGTATCTAGGTGATAGACAGATTATTTCATAACTCATAGGGGAAGTCATAATCAGGATTGCCTACTGGTTTAAGCATGCTGACAGTTAAACATGATAACAAAGACAGTTCTGATTTTTTATTTTTTTGAGTTAATTACCTAAGGCTTGCCTTGGTGTAGGATAACATGCAACCGTTATTCAGATTGGTTAATGACTCTAAGTTGTTATAGCTAATCACATGCGATTCTAGGTGTGAAGATGTACAGAGACTAATTACCGGTTGCTGAGAACAGA